>CAJUWN010001917.1:0-43173 GCA_910589765.1 Avena atlantica
GTGATCTGCGGCTACCCGTACCAGGAAGGCGGTGGCGACCGGACTATCTGCGCACGGCGGCCATCGCGCCGACGCGAACAGCGATCGAGAGCGGTGCGGTCAGGCTGTGCTCGATCGAGTCGCTCGACGACAGCAACGCGGGCCGCTGGATGTTCGCGCGTGACTCGCGGTGCCTGCTTTTCCATCTGGGCGGCCTGCATCACGAGCACTGGGGTGCAAGCCCATGTGCGCTGGCTGGACGACGAGCCCGTCGCGGTCGACCCCGTGGGCGAGCGATTTCGCTTGCGGGCTGGAGGCCGCTGGTCTGGCCGGACGTCGTGCTGTGGCGCTGCCGTTCGCGTCAGCGTCGGCGCTGACACGGTAGACATCACGCGATGCCGGCGTTCACCACGACGGGGTGCTCTTACATCCGGACGGTGAGTGTTCTGGTGAGGCGTGCGGCAGCCTCGAACTTCACCGACGAGAACGAACAGTTCATGGAGTCCGACCTGGACGCGGACCGTGACGCGCTGGCCGACCTCATCCGCCCGGCTGCGCTCGGTCGATCCGAAGGACACGCTCGACTCGCTTGCTGCGTGAGCTGAAGCTCGAGCGCTACCCGGTGCTGCACGGCCGCAGTTCCGTCTGAGCGTCGGCGCCGCGCCAAAACGGCCATGCCGTCGAACTGGCGGATTGAGTTCGTGGGTGGGAGCGTTCGCGCCTCTCTCCCCAGTGCACCGCGTAGCGCGTGCGCTGCGGAGAGGTTGCCCCGCAGGTCGCCGGCAGACCTGGAGCGTATCGCTCCGAAGCCGGCCCGAAGTCCATCCGGCGCGCAGCGCCGGCCCGCCCGCCGTTGCCACGGAGCCCTGCCCTCGATCCGAGACAGCAGGTCCGGTACGGCGGGTTCACCCGTCTAGGAGAACACCATGAACCGACCCACCGATTCCCGCAGCGCCTGCCGCCAGAAGCGCTGCCGCGGAGACCGCCATGAATGACACGGCCATCGAGCATCGCAATCGACGAAGCGAAGCGCCGCGCCCACGGGCGCTGGACCGAGAGATCCTGCGCAGCCTGGGCGTCGACGAACGCATCTCTCGCAAGCGCAACGGGCCCTGCCCGTCCTGCGGCGGCACGACGCTTCCAGTTCCAGTACCCGACAAGTTCGGCGAAGGCAACTACCACTGCGCCACTGCGGTGCCGGTGGCGGTTTCAAGCTGCTGCAGGCCGCGCTCGGCCTCGACTTCGCCACCGCGTTGCGGCAGGTGGAGTCCTGCGTCGGCGCACCCGCCACCACGCCATCCGCACCTGCGGCTTCGCCCGAGCCGTCCGCGCAACGCATGCGCCGGCTGGCACAGCGCCTGTGGGACGAGGCCTTGCCCTTGCAGCCGGCGACGAGGTTGACTGCTACCTGCGCCGGCGCGGGCTGCACCTGCGTCATCTGCCGGCCGTGGCTGCGCCGCCATCCTGCGCTCGGCTACTACGAGAAGAACGCCGCGGGGCGGTCCTGCAAGGTGGCCGACTACGCTGCCATGTGCTGGCCTGCATCCAAGGTCCCGACGGCCACGCTTGTGACGCTGCATCCGCACCTACTTGAAGGATGGCGAGAAGGCGCCGGTGCCGGACGCGCGCAAGGTGCTCTCGGCCGGCATTCAGCGGAGGCGCCGTGCGCTTGTGCCAGCCGGCGCCAAGGAACTCGCGGTGGCCGAAGGGCATCGAGACCGCGCTTGCCGTTCACTTGGCGACCGGCAAGCCGGTCTGGGCGCGGTGAGCGCCGGCAACCTCGAGAAGCTGTGGCGCCCGAGTGCGTGCGCCAGGTCTGCATCTACGCCGACAACGACGCCGATGGCGGGTTCGAAGGCCAGGCCTGCGCCTTTGCGTTGGCCCGCCGCCTGACCCGCGGCACGCAGGGGCGATGGCGCGCGCCAGGTCCGTGTGTTCCTCCCGCGCCAGCCCGGCCACGACTGGGCCGACGTGTGGCGCATGCGCAGCACAAGCCCCCGAACGCTGGCTGCGTAGCAGTCCCGCCAGATGAAACCCACCGGTCGCTGCCACACCGGGCCCTGCGTCGATGACGCAGGGCGAAGCAGACCTTGATCTGCATGCAGTCGGCGCGGCTGAACCCGCGCCATCGCGGATCCGGATTCGAACCGGATCCATCACCCACCCCGGGGCCTGGCCCAAGGGGCGTGGCGCCCCGCTCTTCCGATCGGAGCTTGTGATGAAGAACGGACGTACCCTCGTCAGCCTGGCACAGGAACTCGAACGCCAGCTGCATTCGAAGAAGGACCTGGTGGTCCCCTCGGCGCTGATGCGCCACGACACCGACGACACGGGCCAGACGCGCCTGGTCGTCGAAGAGACCGGCGGACCGGGGCGCTACGGCGTGACGCCGCTGGCGCGCCGCCAGCTCGCGGACAAGTTGAAGATCCCGTATGCGTACTTCGAACGCATGCGCGGCGAGCAACCCCGTGCTGCTGGACCGCAACGTGAACACCTGGCTGCAGAGCGACGAACGACCGCCGCATGCGCGCACGCTGGACGGCAACGTACGCGCGGTGCTGTCGGACCGCTACCGCCGGCTCGACAACTTCGACCTCGCCGAGAGCGTGCTGCCGATCCTGCAGCGCCTGCCCGAAGTGCGCTTTTCGAGTCGGTGGAGCTGACGAGACGCGCGATGTACCTGAAGGTGGTCACGCCCGCTGGTCAAGCACGAGATGTCGCCCGGCGACGTGGTGCAGGCCGCCTGTGGTGAGCAACTCCGAGGTCGGCCACGGCACCTTGTCGGTGCAGCCGCTGATTCTACCGGCTGCGCGCTGCCTCAACGGGCTGATCGTGCCCGACTTCTCGCTGCACAAGACCCACGTCGGCCGCAGCATCGGCAACGTCGCGGACACCATCACGGTGTTCAAGGACGACACCTTGCAGGCGGACGACAAGGCCTTCTTCCTGAAGGTGCGCGACGTGGTCGAAGCCGCGGTGTCGGAAGCCACCTTCCTGCAGGCCGCGCACAAGCTGCAGAAGACGCTGCGCATCCCGCTGGTGGGCGACCCGGTGAAGACCGTCGAGGTGCTGGCCAACCGCTACACGCTCAACGACGGCGAACGCGCCGGCGTGCTGCGCCACCTGATCGCCGATGGCGACCTGACTGGGTATGGGCTGGTCAATGCGGTGACGCACTACTCGCGAGGAGATCGAAGACTACGACCGCGCGACCGAGTTCGAGGCGCTCGGCGGCCGGCTGCTCGAGTGGCGCAGCCGGCGGAGTGGAAGAGGCCTGGCCGAAAGCGGCCTGAGTGTATTGAGCGATGGCCTGACACCAGGCCCGAGACCGGCCGTTCCGGGCGCAGTCCGTGTTCCCGCGTGGAGCACGGCTGCACGGATCGGCCGGCGTTTCCGCGCGTTTGTGGGTGGCAATGCATCGAGCGGTCGGTGCGGCGCCGCTGCAAACGCCGCGGCTGACCCTAAGCTGTGGCGCACGACCACCCCACCGGCCGCCACGCACACGACACCCCTCATCCGACCGCGCCCCCACACGGGCTCACCCGAGGACGGCACCATGCACCAAGCTCAGCTCTCCGACGTCCAGCTGACCAACCTGACTCTGCTGCTCACGATTCGTGACGGCGTGCTCCAGGACCGCCCGGCCACCTGCTGCAAGTTCGGCCTTGACGCCGCGCAGGCCGAACGCATCGGCGCTTTGGGCGTGCAGCAGATCATGGCCCTCGTCGCCAACCTCGGAGACGCCACGCTGTTTCCCGCGCGCCGCGACCTGCTGGCGCTGCTCGAACGCGCCTCTGCCGCTGGCCCGCCCGCTCGCCGCGGTACACGCCGCCCAGCACCTCGCCGCCTGAACCGCGGTGCCCGGGTCATGAGCGAATCGCGGACACCGCCGCGCGTCGATCGCCAGTTGCGCGCCTTGCAGCTGGCCAAGGGACTGCGCCGCGCTCGGCGCGCGCGTGAAGACGATCGGCCACCTCACCGGCCCTGCCTCGCGCGAGCTGCTGCGCATGCTGTTTCCGGACCGGTACAGCGTGCCCCGTGGCCGCCCACCGGATTCGCCAGAGTGGTACCACGGCGCAAACTGCTGTACCGCGCCGAAGCCTCGATCGTCGTCTCGATCTACCGGCGGCTGCGCGTCGCCGGCTTCACCGCGGCTGACGCCCTGGTCACCGCGTACCGGCACTACCGTGGCGTGTGCGTGCCACCGCACCGCATCAGCTTCGACCGCGCCTTCGACCTCGTAGCGCACACCGACGGGCTGTGGCTCACCGGCACGCAGAGCTTCTCGGTGGTGGCATGCCCGAAGTGCCACAGCGAATTCCTCGCGGCGTTCGGCTCGATCGCGATGTCGAACGACGACTGCCCGTTCTGCAAGCTGGTGCAGCGTTACGGGACGGATCAGCGCGTGCAGGCGTCGTATCCGGTGAGGCCGCTGCCGGACATTGCGCTGATCGAGCTTGGGATGCGGCGGCTGTTGATGCCGCCGAGGTGACTCAGAGCGCGGGCGATCGCTTTGCAGCGGTTGCGGGCATCCGCGCAGATGAACCAAATGGCCAGTCATCGTCACAAACCGTACGTCCGCCATTCGCTGTCATCTTCAGCCGCGGCACGGATGGTGGTGCATGCTCGCGATGACGTCATGTCAACTCATTGGTACTCGCGCCGCATCGCTCCGAGCATAATGCCGGCATTGAACCGGATGGTTAGTAGTTCGCCGGATGCAGCGCGCCGCATGGACACGATCACTCCTACCGAACGTTCGGCGTTAATGGGGCGGATCCGGAGCAAGGACACCAAGCCGGAAGTCGAGGTGCGCTCCATCCTGCACCGCCTCGGCTACCGGTTCCGGCTCCACCGGAAGGACCTCCCGGGTCGGCCTGACATAGTTCTACCCAAGCATCGCAAGATCATTCTTGTGCAGGGGTGCTTCTGGCACGGACATAGCCTGCCGCCTTGCATCTAAACCCAAGTCGAACCAGAGGTACTGGAGTGCCAAGATCGCCACCAACCAGACGCGCGATGCTCGCAATGCTACTGCTCTCGCGCTGCAGGGCTGGACGGTGCTTGAGCTATGGGAATGCGAAGTGCGAAGGCTCGTAGGCCTTGAGGAAAAGCTGCGTGCCTTCCTGCAAGACTAGGCGGTCTGCAACCAGTCTTGGTACGCAGCAATGTCGTACCGCGCCAGCCCGAGTAGATGCGCGGTGGCATCGATCATCCGCTGGCGCAGCTCGGCGTCTTCGGCAAGCTTTTCTGTCCGCGTCAATGCGCTTGGCTACGCGCTTCAACGCGCGCGTGGCCAGCGTGCCTCGTCAGGAGGCGTCACGGGGTGGTTGGCGAAGACCGATAGGATCTCCTGCGGGAACAAATGTCGGCGTGAACTTCAGAGCAAGCGAAATCAGGTCTTCGTGCACCGCACCCTTGTCCACGCGGTAGCCGAAGACACTGCGCAGCTCGACCGTGGTTGGAGGCTGGTGTTCGAGCGCCAAGGCCACAAACCACTTGCACAGGCCTGTAAGGAATACGGGAAGCAAGCCGGCGGGCGTGTCCGCTGCCGCGTTCAGCGCATCAGCGGTTTCGATGTCGAAACAGTCTCGGGATGCTTCGCGAAACGGTGCGCATTCGGCGAGGTTCGAGATGTACTGCCAAGAAGGGCCTGCAGAACCTCGTCATTGACGTTCGGCTTGTCGGCGCGCGTGGTCAAAAGCAGCAGCCATGGATTCATCGTGCGAGCCTGCAGCGCGAGAAGGCTGCGCACGGCCTCGTAGTAGCTGTTGTCCAGGGTACCGGGAGCCTGGGCGCCGAAGCCATCGCACAGATTCCAGATTGATCACGTCATAAGGGCCCAGCTCGCGCGCCTTCCGGAAAGCAATCGAATCCTGATTTGCCACCCTTGCGAAGTTGTCGCCGATCACGTCCGACAGCGGGTGAACGCGCGGCAGCCGGCGCACCTCGTCGAGTGACACATTGAGTTCGGTGTGCGCCTTGCTGGCAGGCCTCGCGCTGCTGTTGAATCCGAGAAACCGCAGGTCGACGTTCTTGGCTTGGCAGACCTCGGCATGGAAGTGCCGCAAATCTAGAAGATCAACGCCCGGCAGGCCCAGATACTTCAGCACGCCGCCCGACGGGTGGCGTATCGGCAATCATCCGGACAATCTCGTGACACCATTGATGGTGTCTCACGTATTGCTTGCGTGGCCGGTGCCATGGCAGAAACTCCTTGGCGGCGGACGGCATTGGGGCTTCGTACGCGACAACATCGACAATGTCGTCCGCGTGTTCTTCGTCGCCGGGTTCCGCGTCGTTCATCATTCTCCGGGAGCGTCAAGGATCTCGTAAATCGCTTTCAGCAGCTTTTCCTGCTTGCGTTTGGGCACAGCATCTAGCAGGCCAAACGATGCGAGCACTTGCGCGATTGCTTTCAGCTTCTCCTCGAGGATGGCGGCGGGCCTTTTGCCTTCGACGTTTGCGCACGCGCCGGTCCGGCACGATGGCGGCCCGGGAATAGACGTACGACTCCCCGGCAGCCTCGGACTTCTTTCCGGTTGCCGACAGCTCGATTGAAGGCGGCTGCGCGCCGGGATCATCGGCTTCCCTCTGCCAGACGTCGCTCGCAACGCGCTGGATCTCGGAGACAGCCGCTCCTGTACTTTCGCCGCGCGTGTGCTCGCGCACCTCGCTGGCCAAGCGCTTCTGAGCCGAAGCTACCTGCCGCAGAGCGCTGTGCAGCCACTTGGTGATATAGACAGAGTGGGGATGCGCGCTGTTGAACGACTCCCGGTCGATGTTAAGAGCGCTATCTAGCCCTTCGCTTACGAAGATCTCACAGGTGATCTGGCGCAGCCGCGTCTGCTCGGAGACCTGGTACCGCATAAATGTCGAATCGAAAAGCGTACCGCTCGATCCATGGATGCGGACTAGCGACCCCTGATGTTCAACCGGCGCCACCTTCGGCGTCCAGAAGAGATACGCCTCGAATGCAAGCGGTCCGCCACTCAGTTCGCGGGGCAGCTTCTTGAACTCCTCCCGGCACCGACCGATGAACACGAGCGGATGCTTCAGCGCGTTATTAGTTGCCGGAAGGCCTTTGAACTTCAGCGGCCGGGCGAGCTTCAAATCGTCGAAGAACACGTCGAAGCCGCCAACCAGGCCCACCGGGTCAAGTAGGCCTAGCTTCTTCCGCAGCGGAGTTCCTGCGGCATCGACGTTCTGAGCGGCACCCTTTGGCTGATTCGACAGCACGAAAGCTTCGGCCCAGCCGTCCACGTCCATATCGAACAGGTGGCCATCGACGTACGGCAGAGGAACGGCAAGGCTAAGCTGCCAGACCATGCGCAGGTAGTAGTCGAAGATGCGGTCGAGCTGCGGATTCGGTGTGGAACTGCTCAACTTCATCCCAGACAGACTGCACTAGCTTGGCAAAGGCTTCGCTCGGCGGATCGCCTTTCTCCCATGGCAGCGCCCAGACCTTGCCGGCGGTCTTCTTCAGCAGATCGCCACTGGTATCCACCCGTCCAATGTGGAACGCGGTGGTTCGATGGCGAGCTTTTCCTCGGACTCGCTCTGCGATTCGTTCTGCTCGATGGCGTTCCAGATATCGCGGCTGCGCAGCGTGTCGCGCGCCTGGGCCGGATGCTCGTCAGGACGATCGTCGTGCCGTGGGAATCGGTGTCAGCCGCCTTCTCGCGCCAGATGTTCACCTTGCCGGATTCGAACTTCTTCTCGCCGTCGTGGCTTTGGCGCCAAGTCTTCGTCGGCGTACTGCCGCAGGGCAACGGTGGCAAACAGTCCGGTGGTCGTCTCCCTTGACCTTGGTGATGATCTGGAACGTGTGGGTCAGCTGCGAAACCGAGAAACAAGCCAATGCCGATCTTGCCAATAAGGCGCCGGCCGTTGGGACTGCGCGTCGGGTCGTTAGACGCCGTGACGCCGAGTCCAGGGCCGGCTTCGCTGCGTTTCGCGCTGCCGCCAATGTGGAGCAGCAGGTGAGAGCCAGCGCTTCCGGGCCATTCCATGCCCATCGTCTTCAACTGATATGCGCTCGAAACGCGGGGCGTCGGTCTTAATGACAACGCGGCTCGCGTCGGCGTCGTACGCGTTGGATATCAGCTCTCGCAGAGCCGATCCAGGCTGCCGGTAGATGCCATCAGTGACGCGTGCGATCACGCGCTCATCGGTCTTCAGGGTGGTCTGGACGACTTCCTGCGTGCCATGGCTCGCTCTGATCGATGCAACGAGTCCTAGCTCGTCATGAACTCGGTCACATGCGGGGCCTGCGCCGGCATAGCTAGCGGCCGCGCAGCGCGCGCTTCACGGCAAGCGCAACGCTGCGTGCAAGCGGCGGAGGAACTGCGTTGGACACTTGCTCGACCTGCTCCGAGAGGGTTCCCCTCCAGGACGAACTCCTTCGGAAAACCCTGCAGCAGCATCGCCTCGTAGATGCTCAGTCTGCGGTGCCCTTGCGGATGGATGTGGATCTCCCGTGCCGCGAAGGCGATCGTGCGGCTCGGCGAGTCCCAGTCCAGGCGCTTGAAGCTGCGCTGCTCAGCAATCTCGGGCTCCGGATTCTCGAACCGGGCAGACTTTGGCTGCATTGTCCAATGGTTCGGATGCACCGGGATGTCCTTTACCGATCCAGGTTCCGTTTGAAATAGGCCGGCGCCGACAGTCCGCCAATGGCCTCTCTCACTGTTGAAAGGCCTTTGCGCTTGCGCGGCTTGACCGGGGAGTAGCACCGGCCCTTGCGCATCCCCGACAGGACGACGCGCCGGCGATTCTGCGGCACGCCGAAATCGGCGGAGCAGAGCTCCTTCTCAGTGACGTCGAACCCCAGAGCGGTGATCCCTTTTCACAAGGGCCTCATAGGTCTTCTCATGCTTCTTGTCGCGGATGCCAGCACGTTCTCGAACACGATGAATTCCACCGTGTACAGATCTTGAAGCGCCTCGACGATCTCGAGATACAGCTTGGGAAGCTTATTGCGCGGGTCGCTGGTCAAAAGAGGTCGCGTTGGCGCGGGAAAATCCCTGGCACGGCGGTCCGCCAATTACGGCGATGCGCTGCCCAGGCTTAAGCCTTTCCTTCACGTGTTCAACAACACCTGCGGGGCGCAACTTGATCAGATCGCCAACGACGGCCTTGGTGCGCGGGAAGTTCTTCTTGTGCGTGCGGATGGCGGCATCGGACGCGTCGATCGCTACGGCGATCGTGAATCCAGCCTCCTTGAATCCCAGGTCGAGCCCGCCAGCTCCTGAGAAGAGACTCACAATCTTCGGTAGCGTGGTACGTGGCGTGGAACGACGATTGCACTCTCCATTGACGATGCCCCCTCCCTCCAGCCGCGGCGAGGGAGGAGGTAGACCTGCTCCGGAAATCCTCGGAGCGTGTCATCGCGCCTTCACCTGCTTCGCACTACGCTGCACCCCGCTCGACATAGAAGGCCGGGCTTTCCGCCCAGATACAACCTCAGTGGCCTCGCGTATGACCATGCGGTTGACACATGGCTGGACTGTGCGGCCTTCGCCAGTTGCGGCGTACAGCTCTTCGGGAACCGAGACTGTGGTTCGGATGGATCTCGCCATGGTAATGGGCACCATCTGGAAGTGCATCATCTTACATCACATCGATGCATGACAGCGCTCGATCAGCGCGCAAGTAACCACCGGTCGAGCAGCACCGGAACCAAGTGCGGCACGGCGATCAAGTTGCTCCATCGAATCCGTCGGTGACTGAGCCCTCGCCACACACACAGCGCGACTTCTGAGACAGCTGGAGGCCACCGACTGGTTTCGACGACAGCAGTCGTGCGACCCACCGAACTTCACTGACCGCAACAACCTCAAGTTAAACACCGAGCATGGTGCGCCACTGATGGCCTGCTGTCTTCGTGCAGCGCACCATGCCGAATGCCTACCCAGTGACCCCGCCCTTTCGGCGGACATCCAACGCCAAGACAGCAACACTCGGCCGGCACGCACCCACCGGGCCGACCTTGTCATCCGCGCCGCATCCCTACCCTTCGCCGCCGCTGACCGCCGGCTTCGCCGCAACGCCGGTGGCCGCGCTGCTGGAGTCGCACGACGACCTGATCCGCCGCATCCGCCTGTGTTTCGGCCTTGACCAGGCGGCCTTCGATCGCGAGGTGCTGGCGCTCGTCCGCGCCTACGCCGCTACGTCCACCTCCTTCCGCCACCCCCCGACAACTACTTCAAGGCGCCGGGCGGCCTGCTCCACCTGGGCCTTGAAGTCGCGTTCTACGCGCTGCAGGGCACGGATGCGCACATCTTCTCCGGGCAGGCAACCATCTCGACACGCCGGCTGATCGAGCCGCGTTGGCGCCTGGCCACGTTCATCGGTGGGCTGTGCTGCGAGCTGCATCGCGCGCTCGGGTCGCAGATCGTGGTCAATACAGCCGGCAACGAGTGGCCGGGCTACCTGCAGCCCCTTTCAGCTTGGCTCGCGGACGGGCATGCAGAACGCTACTTCATCCGCTGGCGACCGAACAGCACGGACGCTCTCGGCCTCGGCCTGTTCGCCCTGCCCCACGTGGTGCCGGCGGCCGTGCTGCAGCACCTGGCCGAGGCCAACGCGACTGTCGTTCCGCATCTGCTTGCCAGCGTCGGCGGCTTTCCGGTGTATCGCGAACCGAACGTGCTCGACAGTCTGGTGCGCCGCTCGCTTGCACTGGTCGTCGATCGAAACCTCCGCGCGAGCGCCGACCGCTACGGCTCGCCGCAGTTCGGATCGCACCTCGAACGCCACCTCATCGACGCGATGCGCCGGCTCGCGGCGACGAATCCGGCCTGGCAGCCGAACCGGGACAAGTCCCGCGTCTGGCTGGCGCGCGACGGGCTCTACATCGTCTGGCCACAAGCCATCGCCGACGTTCAGGAACTGCTCGAGGCGGACAGCATGCCGGGCATCCCCAAGTCCGCCGAGACGATCCTCGACCTGTTGGTCGCGGCTGACGCGGTCTCGCCGCACAAGGGTAGCCATCCCGCGTGGACCATCGCTCCGCCAGGCGCGAAGGCAACGATCGACGCGCTCAAGCTCGCAACGCGCGAACTGCTCTGGCCGTCGCTCGATCAGCTGCCGGCGCCGCTCGACACCAATCTCGTGGCATCCGCTGGCAGTGTGACCGTTGCCACGCCGGCACGGTCACCGCTGACGGGGCAGCTGTCACTGATCGATGAGCCTCGGACGGGACGATCACCGCGCCGGCTGAACGCAGCCTCCCGTCAGCGCGGAACCAGCCGTTGCGACGGCCGAAGCCCGCCGTAGAACCCTCGCCCATTGTCCTGGCGGCACCGATGCGCCTGAACTCCGCGGTCCGGGCCGCACTGGCCGACATCGTCGCGACGATGAAATCCCAGCACCGCCGAGCCTGCCGCCTGCACGGTCGCCAGCGGGTATTCGTCCCACTCGATGCCTTCGAGCGTCGCGCTGTCCTGCCTACCGTCGCGCTCCGCGCGCTGGCCGATGCGCGCATGTTGGTGCACTCAGGCAGGCCCGGCTCACAGACGCTGTCGCGCGACTTCGCAGGCAAGCCCACAGTCGGCCTAGTGATCGATATACGGCATGTGCAGGGGCTCGACCCGGCCTGCTTCTTGTCGCCTGCGGGCGAAGGCGGCACATGACATGCTGATGCGCCGCTACGAGATGCCCTGGCGCCCCGCCTACGAAGGCTATGCAGCCGTCACCTGGGTCGTGGCCTGCGCGTTCTTCGCGACGATCGGCGTCACCGGTCATCTGCCCCAGCCGCTGGCCTTGCCGCTTTCTCTGCTGTGCTTCGTGTGGGGCATCGCGCGTGCGGCACAGGCGATGCGCACGCTTGTCCTGCGCGCCTCGCTCGGCGGCCGCGCGGTGCAGATCATCGGCACCGGCGAAACTGGCCCGGTGGTGCACCCGGCCCGAGCAGGTGTTCCTGGGCTTCGGCTTCGAGTGGCAACCCGTGCACGCGCAGCGGCTCTATGAACTCGCCAAGGTCGACTACCGCGCGTTCGCGGTCTCGCCCCGCCTGCTGGGCTGGCTTGGACACTACACGACGCCGCAGCCCGACGCCGAGATGGGCCTGCCCTACATCCACGGCGTCGAGCCGCGCGAGTGCCACTGCACCGGCCGCTGCAAAACTTCGAGGGCGGCACGCTGCTGGTCGGCACTACGCAGTCAGGCAAGGCGTGGCCCTGGGCAACCTCATCACGCAGGCGGTGCGGCGCGGCGACGTGGTGATCGTCATCGACCCGAAGAACAGCCGGCGCCTGAAGCGCGTGACGCAACGCGCCTGCGAGGACTGGCGCACACCCGACACCTTTCTCGAGTTCCACCCCGCGTTCCCGGAGACCGGCGTCCGGCTCGACTTCACCTTCAACTGGCAGAAGCCCACCGAAATCGCCTCGCGCATCCAGTCGATCATGCCGCCCGACACGGCGGGCGCGTTCTCGGCCTTCGGCTGGGACGCCGTGAACGTGGTCGTGCAGGGCCTAATCGAACTCGAGGAGCGCCCCAACCTCGTCAAGCTCACCAAGTACATCGAGGGCGGCATCGAGCCGGTGCTCGAAGGCACACTGCGCCGCTTCTACGAGCGCACGCTCGCGCTGGCTGGCGCGAGCGGCCGGAGTTGAAGAAGCTGCTGCACGACGCGCACCGCGGCAACCTGAAGCGCCCGTCGGAGGCGGCCAGCGCCGACCTGCTCGCCTTCGTCGCCTACTACGAACACCATGTCGCGCAGAGCCAGCGCAGCAAGGTGCTCGATGCGCAGGTGCGCACCTTCCGGCACAACCGCGAGCACTACCAGAAGATCACCGCCAACCTGCTGCCGGTGCTGTCGATGCTGACCTCGGGTGACCTGGGCCCGAGCCTTTCGCCCGACCCCTTCGACGCCGATGATCGGCGGCCGATCATGAACTTCGAGAAATCGAGCGCGCCGGCCACGTGCTCTAACATGTGCCTGGACAGCCTGCCCGACCCTTCGGTGGCCACCGCCATCGGCGCGCTGGCCCTTGCCGACCTGGCCGCGCGTGCCGGCATGCGCTACAACCTGGGCGGCTACCGGCGCATCTCGCTGTTTGTCGACGAGGTGTCCAACGTCATCAACCAGCCGCTGATCGAGATCCTCAACAAGGGCGCCGAAGGCGGCATCTTGACCACCTGCGCGATGCAGACGCTGGCTGACCTGGCCAAGCGACTGGGCAGCGAAGACGCCGCGCGCATGGCGCTGGGCAACCTGAACAACCTGATCGCGCTGCGCTCGAAAGACCGGCCGACGCAGGACTTCGTGGTCGAGACCTTCGGCAAGACCGCCATCCACACGGTGCGCGTGGGCCTGAGCAGCGGCGCCGACGCGCACCTGGGCGACTTCTCGTCCAGCTACTCGACACAACTCACCGAGAGCTTCGAAGAGATGGTGCCGGCCGACGTGCTGGGCAAGCTGCCCAACCTGCAGTACTTCGCTTCGGTGTCGGGCGGGCGGATCATCAAGGGGCGGTTTCCGATCATCGAGCCGGACCCGGCGGCGGCTCGGCAATCAGTACCCTTTAGCCTGGAGACCGTCGCGTGATTCGGCTTGTGACCGTCGTAGCGCTACTCGCGGTGCTGGCCTTGGTGTTGTATCTGCCGTCGGCTCATCCCCCGAACGGTTTTCTGACCCAGCTGCGCATCGAGCATGCCGCCTCCGCGGAACTGTGGGCGCGCGGCACCTGCAGCGAGGATGCTGGAACGCGCACTCAGCGTGCAGGACACGGCGCGCCAGTCCGCCCCAGTGCAGCCAGTCAACGGTGTTTTCGTCACCCAATCAACTCGACACGGCCGTCGCGCGCGAGATGGCATCGGTCAACCGGCGACTCTTCGACAACGGCTACTTCCGTTCGATCGACGCATTGCTTCTGCTGGCGGTCTTTCGTATCGCGATGATCGTCGAGTGGCTGCCCTGGTTGCTTGCTTTCGCCGTGGCCGCACTCGTGGATGGCTTCGTCGTGCGGGCTGTCAAGTCGCGGGAGTTCGGGCGGCACGATCCCGAGTTGTTCGCCCTGTCCGTCTGCGGCGCCATCGTCGTCGCGTGCGCGACCATCGTCGCCAGCGTCGTGCCGGTCGCGGTGCATCCCCTGCTGCTGGCGAGTGTTCCGCTCGTCATCAGCGCGCTTGCCGGGGTGGCACTGGCCAGCTTCCATCGTCGCGCTCGGTAGGCCCGCTGCGCCCACTGGGCGCTATGCTCCTCACCGATGAACCAACAAGCCCTCTCCGCCTTCGTCTGGTCGGTTGCCGACCTGCTGCGCGGCGACTACAGGCAGTCCGAGTACGGCAAGGTGATCCTGCCGTTCACCGTGCTGCGCCGCCTCGACTGCGTGCTCGCCTCCACCAAGGCAGCCGTGCTGGCCGAACTCGCGAAGCGCACCGCCCTGGGCGTGAACCCGGAGGCCTTCCTGCTGCGCGCCAGCAAGCAGGGCTTCTTCAACAGCTCGCCGCTCGACGTGAAGAAGCTCGTCGGCGACCCGGACCACATCAAGGAGAACCTGTACGCCTACGTCCAGGCCTTCTCGCCGGCCGTGCGCGACATCTTCGAGCGCTTCGACTTCTACGTGCAGGTCGAGCGCTTGGCAAAGAACGGCCTGCTCTACCAGGTGACCGAGCGCTTCGCGCAGATCGACCTGCACCCCAGCGCCGTCAGCAACGCCCAGATGGGGCTGGTGTTCGAGGAGCTCATCCGCAAGTTCGCCGAGATCAGCAACGAGACCGCCGGCGAGCACTTCACGGCCGCGCGAAGTGATCCGCCTGATGGTGAACCTGCTGTTCGTCGAAGACGACGAACTGCTGTCCAAGCCCGGCGTCGTGCGCACCATCTACGACCCCCCGCCGGCACCGGCGGCATGCTGTCGGTGGCGGGCGAGTACCTCGTCGAGCACAACCCGGGCGCCAAGCTCGTGATGTTCGGCCAGGAGCTCAACGACGAGAGCTACGCGATCTGCAAGGCCGACATGCTGATCAAGGGCCAGGACGTCGCCAACATCGTGCGGGCAACACGCTCAGCGACGACGGCCAGCCGGGACGCAGGTTCGACTACATGCTCTCCAACCCGCCCTTCGGCGTGGAGTGGAAGAAGGTCGAGAAGGAGATCCGCAAGGAGCACGATACCCAGGGCTACAACGGCCGCTTCGGCCCCGGCCTGCCCCGCGTCAGCGACGGCTCCCTGCTCTTCCTGCTGCACCTGCTCATCAAGATGCGGCCCGCGGCCGAAGGTGGCTGCCGCTTCGGCATCGTGCTGAACGGCTCGCCGCTGTTCACCGGCGGCGCCGGCAGCGGCGAGAGCGAAATCCGCCGCTACGTGCTGGAGAACGATCTCGTCGAGGCCATCGTCGGCCTGCCCACCGACATGTTCTACAACACCGGCATCGCCACCTACGTGTGGGTGCTGAGCAACCGCAAGCCGGCGGCGCGCAAGGGCAAGGTGCAGCTCATCGACGCCAGCAGCTTCTGGCAGAAGATGCGCAAGAGCCTGGGCTCCAAGCGCAAGGAGATGGGCGAGGAGCACATCGCCACCGTCACCCGACTGTTCGGGCAGTTCGCGGAGGCCGAACTCGTCACCCTCGTCGATTCGGCGGGCAAGACCGTCGGCACGCACGTGCTGGCTGCCGGCGAACACGCCCCGCCGGCACCCGAGGGCGGCAAGGCCAGGCGCGCGCCGCTGTCGCGCATCGTGCCGGTGGAGGAGTTCGGCTACCGCACCATCACCGTCGAGCGCCCGTTGCGCGACGACAAGGGCGACAAGCTGCTCGCCACCAAAGGCAAGGGCAAGGGCCTTCCGCAGGCGGACGCGGCCCTGCGCGACACCGAAAACGTGCCCCTCGCCGAGCCCGTGCAGGCCTACTTCGTCCGCGAGGTTCTGCCCCATGCCCCGGACGCCTGGGTCGACCGCGACAAGACCAAGGTCGGCTACGAGATCCCGTTCAACCGCTACTTCTACGTCTTCGAGCCGCCCCGGCCGCTGGCGGCGATCGATGCCGACCTGAAGCGTGTCACCGGGCGCATCCAGGCGCTGCTGGCCGAGCTGGAATCCAACGCCAGTTGACTAAATCTGCTGAATAAGTACAGTACAACGTACTTAAACATAGTCAACAAGCTTGGAAGTCCCGAAAACCGAACTCTTCTCGGTCCTCCAGGAGTTCAACCCGTGGTGGCAGGGCCAGGCCCTGGCCGACCTGCCCGACTGGGAGCGCTCGGCCACCGAGGCCGTCTGGGCCTGGGTGCAGGATGCCGGCAACCGCCGCTCGCTGCTGCTGTCGGGCGCACGGCAGGTGGGCAAGACCACCGTCTTCCGGCAGACCATCCGCCGGCTGATCGGCACTGCCTTTCCGCCGGCCGACGTGCTCTACGCCACCTTCGACCACCCGCTGCTCAAGCTTGCCGGGCTGCAGCGCACCCTGCAGGCCTGGGACGAGCTGTACCCGGCCACACCGGGCCGCCAGCGCGTGCTGTTCCTCGACGAGATCCAGTACGTGCCTGACTGGCAGACCTGGCTGAAGCACCAGGTGGACTTCCAGCGCACGCACCGCGTGGCCGTCACCGGCTCGGCCGACCCGCTGCGCGGCGGCTCGGCCGAGTCGGGCGTGGGCCGCTGGGAGACGATCCCGCTGCCGACATTGTCGTTCGCCGAGTACCTGCGCCTGCGCAAGGTGCCGGTGCCGGAGAACCTGCCGCCGCTGAAGTCGCTGCGCAGCCTGTTCGCCTGGTCGCCCGCCGAGTTCGCGCGGGTGGCCAAGCTGGCGCAGCCGCTCACCGCGCACTTCCACGAGTACCTGCTGCGCGGCGGCTTCCCCGAGCCAGCGCTGGCGGCCGACCTCACGCGCTGCCAGCGCCTGCTGCGCGAGGACATCGTCGACAAGGTGCTCAAGCGCGACATGACGGCGCTGTACGGCGTGCGCCGCGTGCTCGAGGTGGAGAAGATCTTCCTCTACCTCTGCTACACGACGGCGGCATCCTCGACATTCCGACGCTCACGCAGCAGCTCGAGGGTGTGAACCGGCAGACGGCGCTGAACTTCCTCGACCTGTTCGAGAGCACGCACCTCGTCTACCGCCTGAAGCCGCACGGCTATGGCAAAGAGGTGCTGCGCGGGCGCGACAAGGTCTACCTGGCCGACGCCGCGTTGCCCGGCGCCGTGCTGCTGCTCGGCCGCAAGCTGCTGCAAGACCCGCAGCGCCTGGGCAGCGCGGTGGAGACCGCGTTCTTCAAGCATGTGTTCACGCGCTACTACGGCCAGACACCGCGCTTCAGCTACTGGCAGGACAAGCGCCACCGCGACCTGGAAGTGGACCTCATCGCCGAACTCGGCGACCGGCTCGTGCCCTTCGAGGTGAAGTACCAGGACGCCGAGGTCACGCTCAAGCGGCTGAAGGGCATGCGGCTGTTCCTCGAGGAACGCAAGGTCAGCCAGGGCTACGTGATCACGCAGCGCTGGGACGACTTCAAGGTTCTGGACGTGACCTCGGCGCGCACCGGGCAGGAGCAGACCAAGCTCGACTCGCAAATTCTGTCGATCCCGGCGCCGCTGGCGTGTTATTGGCTGTCGGCATGAGCTACCGGCGGTACGCGCGCTACAAGGACAGCGGGGCGCCCTGGATCGGAGACGTGCCGGCACACTGGAACGTTGTCCAACTCAGGCGAGCAATTCGGCGCATCGAACAGGGTTGGAGTCCGGAGTGCGACAACCGGCCTGCCGAAGGTGCCGAGTGGGGCGTGTTGAAGGCCGGATGCGTGAATGGCGGTGTCTTCAACGCCACCGAGAACAAGGCGCTTCCCTCGCACCTCGAACCGCCTGAACACCTTGAAGTGCGTGACGGCGATCTACTGATGTCACGGGCCAGTGGCTCGCCAGAATTGGTGGGCTCTGCCGCGTTCGTGTCCAACGCCCCGGCGCGCCTGCTGCTGTCCGACAAGATCTTTCGGCTTCACCTGGACAAGCACATCAACCCGAAATTTCTTGCTTGGCTACTCGGTTCGAGATCGATGCGCGGGCAGATCGAGCAGGCCATCAGTGGTGCCGAAGGACTCGCCAACAACCTACCGCAGTCGGCGCTCCTGGAGTTCGTGGCAGCACTCCCGCCGAGATCGGAACAAGACGACATCTGCAATCGACTGGAGGTCGATGTCGCGAAACTGGACCACCTGATTGACGAGCAGCAGAGATTGATTGATCTGCTGGGCGAGCGGCGACGTGCCATCGCCGCGCACGCGGTCACCGCGGGCCACGGGCATCGACGCCAACGACGTTCGCTGACACTGCGCCGCTCAGCTGTACTCCAGCGCTCTGGCGAGTGGTCCGCTTGAAGTTCTTGGCCCGGGTGCAAACCGGTCTCGCCAAGGGCAAAGACAATTCCGGTGAGCCGACCGTCGAGGTTCCTTACTTGCGCGTCGCCAATGTTTCAGGACGGGCATATCGACCTATCGGACGTCGCGGTGATGGAAGTTCCCGCCAAGGAGCTTGACCGATACCTCCTGCGGGTAGGCGATGTACTGATGAACGAAGGCGGCGACTACGACAAGCTCGGCCGCGGCCACGTCTGGGATGGATCGATCGACCCGTGCATCCACCAAAACCACGTCTTCGCAGTCCGTCCTTTCGGGGTGTCCCCGGAGTGGCTGAATCTCGTGACAGGTTCGGCCTATGCGCAGTTCCACTTCATGTCCCGGTCGAAGCAGAGTACCAATCTGGCTTCGATCTCGTCGACGAACATCATGGAACTGCCAGTCGTGGTTCCGCCGCCCGATGAGCAGCGCACGATTCTCGATTGGGTACAACGAGAAACAGCAGCCATCGATCGGTTGGCGAGCGATGCAACAACTGCCGTTTCGCTCCTGCGAGAGCGAAGGGCAGCGCTCGTGTCCGCGGCCGTGACTGGCAAGATCGACGTCCGCACCTCGGCCTTGACGGAGCTTGCATGACCCTGCACCGCGAGATCCACTTCGAAGCTGAAATCTGCTCCGATCTCGCGGCCGCCGGATGGCACTACGCCGAGGGCGACCCGGCCCACTACGACCGTACCCGCGCCTCTTCCACGCCGACATCTTGGCCTGGGTGCAAGCCACCCAACCCATCGCCTGGGCCGCGCTCGCCAAGAACCACGGCACGGACGCCGAGGCCGTGCTGCTGGACCGCATCCGCAAGAGCCTCGACGACCGCGGCACGCTCGATGTGCTGCGCCACGGCGTCGAGCTGCTCGGCCTGCGCCAGCCCGTCGCGCTGGCCCAGTTCCGCCCCGCGCTGGCGATGAACCCCGAGACGCTGGCGCGCTACGCCGCCAACCGCCTGCGCGTGGTGCGGCAGGTGCGCTACTCGCTGCACAACGAAAACGCGATCGACTTGGTGCTGTTCCTCAACGGCATCCCGGTCGCCACCGCCGAGCTGAAGAGCGAGTTCACGCAGAGCGTGGGCGACGCGGTGGACCAGTACCGCTTCGACCGCGACCCCGTCGGCAGGCCCGGCAGCGGTGGCGGCCAAGGCAAGGCCACCGAACCTCTGCTCGCCTTCCGTCGGGTGCCCTGGTGCACTTCGCCGTGAGCCAGCACGAAGTCCGGATGAGCACGCGGCTGGCCGGCGCCGCCACCGCGTTCCTGCCGTTCAACCGGGGCGACGACGGTGCCGCGGGCAACCCGCCCAGCGAGGCCGGGTTCCGCACTGCCTACCTGTGGCGCGAGGTGTGGGCGCGCGACAGCCTGCTCGAGATCATCGGCCGCTACCTGGTGGCCCAGCGCGACGACAAGAAGCGCATCAAGGCGCTGCTGTTCCCGCGCTACCACCAGCTCGATGCCACGCGCCGGCTGCAGGCCGCCGTGCTGCGCGACGGGCCGGGCGGCAAGTACCTGGTCCAGCATTCGGCCGGTTCCGGCAAGACCAACTCCATCGCCTGGACGGCGCACTTCCTCGCCGACCTGCACGATGCCCGGCAGCGCAAGCTGTTCGACTCGGTGCTCGTCGTCAGCGACCGCACGGTGCTCGATGCCCAGCTGCAGGACGCCATCTTCGACTTCGAGCGCACCGCCGGCGTGGTGGCCACGATCAAGGGCGAGGGCAGCAGCAAGAGCGGCGAACTGGCCGAGGCGCTGGCCGGCGGCAAGAAGATCGTGGTCTGCACGATCCAGACCTTTCCGTTCGCGCTCAAGGCGGTGCAGGACCTGGCCGCCACGCAGGGCAAGCGCTTCGCGGTCATCGCCGACGAGGCGCACTCGTCGCAGACCGGCGAGGCGGCAGCGCGGCTCAAGCAAGTGCTCAGCGCCGAAGAGCTGCGCGAGCTGGCCGACGGAGGCGAGGTCGGCACCGAAGACCTGCTCGCCGCCCAGATGGCCGGCCGTGCGTCGGCGGGCGGCATCACCTACGTGGCCTTCACCGCCACGCCGAAGGCCAAGACGCTGGAACTGTTCGGCACCCGCCCCGACCCGGACCGCCCTGCCGCCGCCGACAACCTGCCGGCGCCATTCCACGTCTACTCGATGCGCCAGGCCATCGAAGAGGGCTTCATCCTCGACGTGCTGAAGAACTACACGCCGTACAAGCTGGCCTTCAGGCTGGCGCACGGCGGCACCGAGTACGACGAGAAGACGGTGGAGCGCAGCGAGGCCCTGAAGGGCATCATGCGCTGGGTCAAGCTGCACCCGTACAACATCAGCCAGAAGGTGCAGGTGGTCGTCGAGCACTACCGCGACAGCGTGCAGCCCCTGCTCGACGGGCACGCGAAGGCGATGGTGGTGGTGAGCAGCCGGCAGGAGGTGGTGCGCTGGAAGCTCGCGATCGACGCCTACATCCGCCAGCGCGGCTACCGCATCGGCACGCTGGTGGCGTTCTCCGGCGAGGTGAAGGACACCGAATCGGGCCCCGACCCGTTCAGCGAGACCAGCACGGCGCTGAACCGAACCTGCGCGGCCGCGACATGCGCGAAGCCTTCGGCACCGACGAGTACCAGCTGCTGCTGGTGGCCAACAAGTTCCAGACCGGTTTCGACCAGCCGCTGCTGTGCGGCATGTACGTGGACAAGCGGCTGGCGGGCATCCAGGCCGTGCAGACCCTGTCGCGCCTGAACCGCGCCTACCGCGGCGAGCACGGGCTGAAGGACACCACCTACGTGCTCGACTTCGTCAACGACCCGGAAGAGGTGCTGACGGCGTTCCAGACCTACTACGCCACCGCGACGCTGGCCGACGTGACCGACCCGCACCTGGTCTACGACCTGCGCGCCAAGCTCGACGCCGCCGGGCACTACGACGACTTCGAGATCGATCGCGTGGTCGCCGTCGAACTGCAGCCGGGGGCGCGGCAAAGCGACCTGGCGGCGGCCCTGGAGCCGGTGGTCTCGCGCCTGCTGCACCGGTACAAGGCCGCGCTCGAGCGGCTCGCCGCCGCGCGGGCCTGCGACGATGCGAAGCAGCCGACGCCGCGCAGGGCGAGGTCAACGCGCTGCTGCTGTTCAAGGCGACATCGGCGCATACCTGCGTCTGTACACCTTCCTGTCGCAGATCTTCGACTACGGCAACACGGCGATCGAGAAGCGCTTCATCTTCTTCAAGCGCCTGCTGCCGCTGCTGGAGTTCGGCCGCGAGCGCGAGGGCATCGACCTGTCCAAGGTGCTGCTGACGCATCACACGCTCAAGTCCAAGGGCCGCAGGCCATTGCCGCTCGACCCCGACAAGGCGCTGCCGCTCGACCCGATGACCGACACCGGCGCGGGCGAGATCTGGGAGAGGCAGAAAGCCCTGCTGGCCGAGATCATCAGCCGGGTCAACGACCTGTTCGAAGGCGAGCTGACGGACGACGATCGGCTCGTCTACGTCAACAACGTCATCAAGGGCAAGCTGCTCGAGTCCGAGGTGCTGGCCGAACAGGCGGCGAACAACTCCAAGGAGCAGTTCGCGAACTCGCCCGACCTCAACACCGAGCTGATGAACGCGATCATCGATGCCTTCGCGGCGCACACCACGATGAGCAAGCAGGCGCTGGACTCGCAGCGTGTGCGCGACGGCCTGAAGGACATCCTGCTCGGGCCGGCGATGCTCTACGAGGCGTTGCGCGGCAGGAACCCGGGTGCCGAGCGGAGTGCGTGAATGGCCTCGTTCGTCGAACGTGTCCTGATCCTCTGCAAGACCTATCCGTCGCCGAGCGCCAAGTACGCCGAAACCTCCTGCGTGGCGGGGCTGACCGTGGCAGGCAAGCTGGTGCGACTGTTTCCCGTACCGTTCAGGCTGGTGGCCGATGAGCAGCAGTTCCGCAAGTGGCAGTGGGTCGAGGTGCGGCTCGAGAAGTCACGCGACGATCATCGACCCGAAAGCCACCGCATCTTCGTCGACACGATCGTCTGCGACGCGGAGCCCATGAAGGCCGGCAAGCGCGGCTGGCCGGCGCGCATGGAGCTGCTGGCGCAGCAGGCCGTGTTCTCGGACTTCGATGCCATGGAGCAGGCGCGCCAGACGGCGGGCACGACGCTGGCGCTCTTCAAGCCGGCGCGCATCACGTCGCTGGAGATCAAGCCGACCCGGAATGCCGACTGGACGCCCGAGGAGCGCGCCAAGCTGCTGCAGATGCAGCAACAGAACAGTCTGTTCGATGCCGAAGAGGACCAGCGCCAAGTCCGTTTGCTCGAGAAGATCCCGTTCGACTTCTACTACCACTGCGAGTGCGATGTCGGCGGCGAGACGAAGACGAGCCGCGTGAAGCTCGTCGACTGGGAGGTGTGCGCGCTCTACCGCAACGCTCGGCGCCAGCACGGCGCAGCATGGGAGGCTCCGTTTCGGGACAAGCTGGAACGCGATCTGCTGTCGAAGGACCTGATGCTGCTGATGGGCACCATCCACCGCTTCCCGGACCAGTGGCTCGCGGTGAGCCTGATCTACCCGCCTAAGCCGCAGCCCGAAGACCCGAGTCAGAGCACATTGTTCTAGCCGACAGGTGCATAACGGAGGGTGCGCCTGCCGCGTGCGCCGCACGGGCGACGAAGCTGCGATGGCACTGGTTGAAGTCCGCCTCGAAGCAGACGAGGCAGGTCCGGGTCGCCTTCGCCAGCTTGGCCAGTTCGCCAACCGCGGCCTGCTGCCGCGCCAGGTGCTTCATGAAGCCAGTGGTGTACCGGGCCCATGAACCGTCGAGCTTGTACTGATCGCGCACGTCCTTCGGGCACCCCAGCGTCGGCGCAATGCAGGTATGCAATGCCTGCCTCGGCGAGCGCCGCGGCGAAAGCGGTTTTCGAGAACCCGCGCTTGCGTGACAACGGCAGCTCGCGCACGTCCACGATCGTCCGAATGCCGGCCGCCTTCACGCGGGCGATGAAGGCGCCGATGTCGAGTCCTTCGTAGCCGAACGTGTGGAGGTGCAAGGGCGAGGACATACGGGCATTTCAGGTGCGGCGAGAGTGTAGCCGGTGGTCCTCGCGCCTCCGGCGCATCCACCGTCCAGCGACTCTTGCTGACCCCGAAACCCCCCTCCCAAACCCCGCATTCCCGGCGGCCCGACGCCGAGGCGCTGCCTACCCTTCGGTCACACGCTCCACAGAGCACCGCAAGCAGCAGACGACCGAGGGATGCACGCATGACCTCCGCCACGCATCACACGCCCGACTTCAGTCAACCCGGCATCGGGGCCGGCGAGATGCTCGACACGGTCGAGACACGACTCTTCCTCGGCGAGCACGAGTGGCTCTACGGCTTGCTGCGCAGCGACGACAACGTGTCGCCAACCTTCCGCTTCCCCGATCTCATCAGCGCCTGCGTTTCGCTGGTCTTCGCGGCCGACGACGCGCCGGAGCGCATCTTCGACTTCCTGGGCACCCAGCTCGTGCTGCGCGCGCCGAACACACCGCGCCGGCGCGAGTCGATGTGGCGGCCGCAGTACGAACTGCTGCAGGCCGTGCAGCGCTCGCCCGCGAACCGGCATCCCAATCCGCGGTTCCAGCTCGACCACCTGACCACCGCCTGCGTGGCGCTCGCGCGGCAGGCCGGCGACGCCGATGTGCGTGTGCTGCGCCAGGCGCGTCTGAACATGGCCGACCGCTCGGCGCGATGGCGACTGCCACGCCCCGGGTAGCCGCCGCGCACCTCGCGCCGAGCGACACCGCGGATCACCTTGCCGGCGAAAGCCGCCGGCTCACCCGATGTCCCGCCACTGCACTGCCTTCCAAGCGGTAGGCGCTTCGTTTCGCTATCGGAGTCGTGATGGTCCTCGCCCCGCAATCCCTGCCGAACCGCACCGGCGCCGCCACAGGCACGCCGTATGCGCGGGCGTGGCCGTTGTGGCCCTCGTGCTGGCGTTGCTGCCGGCGGCGCGGTCAGCGCATGCGTGCTGGGACCAGGCGGCGCAGCGCTACGGCGTCGCCGCCGAGTTGCTCTACGCCATCGCGCGCGTCGAGTCCAACCTGGATCCACGCGCGGTCAACCGTTCGCACGTCGGGCGCACGGGCTCCTACGACATCGGCCTGATGCAGATCAACAGCTCGCACCTGCCGCGGCTGGCACGCCAAGGCATCGCCGAAACGCAGCTGTTCGACCCCTGCACCAACATCCACGTCGGTGCGTGGCTGCTGGCCGATGCCTTCGCGAGGCATGGCGCCACCTGGAACGCGGTCGGCGCGTACAACGCCGCCTGCTCGCAACTGAAGGGCGAGCAGTGCACTGCGGCACGATCACGCTACGCCTGGCAGGTCTTCCGCAAGTTGCCTGCATTCGCGGCGAAGGCCCAGCCATGAATCGCCCTGGCTTGCGTTGCGTGCTGACCTGGGTGGCGATCGTGCTCGCTGCGTGCGGCTCGGTCGAGCTGGCCGATCGCGCCGCGCACGAACCAGACGGCCCGCCGCGGTCTGGCGTCGCTGCAACGCGCATCGCACAAGCGCACTTCGGCCAGGATGCGCGCTTCGTGGCCTGCCACCCGCCTGCGTGCCCGGTGCGCACCCCGAAGTCGGTTCCGATCAGCGCCGTCGTCAGCGGGCCGGAAGCCACCCTGCGGCGATCATCGCCGTGCGGCCCGCGCCCACGCCCCTGCCAGCGGCCATCGCAGCCACGCCGCCGCCCGCACCGACCGAATCGCCGCCCCCGTTGCGCGTGGTGCTGCACTTCGGCTTCGCCTCGTCAGCACTCGATGCGCAGGCGCGCGAAGCGCTCGACCTCGTCGCAATGCAGCTGCTGCCGGTTCGCCGCGTGCTGATCGAAGGCCGCACCGACAGCGTCGGAAGCGCGGAGGTCAATCACGCGCTTGCGCGGGCCCGCGCCGAGGCCGTCCGGCAGCACCTGGCGGCGCGACACCCGCGCCTCTTGGCGGCGGCCGAGGTCCGCCGGCAGTCGCGAGGCGCGTGCTGCTACGCCGCGTCGAACGACAGCGTGTCCGGACGTGCCGCCAACCGGCGAGTCGAGGTCAGCTTCGAACGTGATGGAGGCGACCTGTGATCCGGCCGGTCCGCGCGCTGCGCGTCGTCGCGGCGAACCACCGCTGGTCCCGATGTCGGGCCCCGCCCGAGCAGTGACGCCGCTCCCGGCTCGCCCTTGCGCAAGACCGCGCTCAACGCCAACCCATCTTCCGACTCGACGAGGTCTGCACCATGAACTCCACCCTGACCGCTCCCACCGCCCTCACCCGCCACGCGCCGCGTCGCCGTGGACGGTCGCCACCCTGTTGTGCCTGATCGCACTCGGCCTCGGCATCGCCTTCCCTGGCCACGCGCTGGACCTGGTCGCGTTCACCGGCATCACCGGGCCGCTGACCTCCGCGCTGACGCAGATCGCCAGCCTCGGGCCCGGCATCAAGGCGCTGGTCGGCTTCGTGGGCTTCGTCGTGGCGCTGATCTCGCTGGCCGCGCTGCGCAACTTCGGACCGGTGCTGTTCTATGTCGGCCTGGCCATCTTCGCGGCCGTCGGCCTGGTGATCGCGGGCGCGATCATGGGCGCGGTCATCTGAGCCGCGCCGCGCACGTCAGACCAAGACTTCGCCGGAGGTCCCATGCACGCCGACACCTACATCCCGCGGCGCCTCGACGACCAGTGGAAGATCGGCTTCTGGACGTCGACGTGGCCGCTCCCGCGCTGCTGGGCCTGTTCATGGGCTACATGTCGGGCTCGAAGATTTCGTTCGCGCTGTGCCTGGCGGCCGGTCTGCTGACCGCGCGCTGGATCGCTCGCATCAAGGCCGACAAGCACCCGCTTTCGCGATCCACTGGCTGTACTGGCACCTGCCGACCAGCCCGCTGACGGCGATGCGTGCCACGCCACCGTCGCACATCCGCCGGATGGTCGGCTGAAGCCGCGCGGAGCACACGATGGACTTCGAACGGCTCAGCGGCGACCTGAAGGACCTGCGGCGTCGCAACCGATCGCTCGGCGTCGCGGTGGGGCTGCTGGCGGGTGGGCACGTGCTGGCGCTGCTGGTGGTTCTCAACCTGCTGGGCGCGGTGCGCACGGTGGTGGTGCCGCCGTCGATCAACAAGGCGTTCTGGGTGACGCGCGACACGGCCAGCGCGGAGTACCTCGAGCAGATGGGCAGCTTTGTCGCCTGGCTGGTGCTGGACGTGACGCCGTCGTCGATCGACTGGAAGAAGGACATCCTGCTCGGCTACGTCGAGCCCGAGCAGCACGGCGAGCTCAAGACACGGCAGGAGCTCGAAGCCGCGCGCCTCAAGCGCATCAACGCCAGCACCGCGTTCGCGCCACAGCAGCTGGTTGCCGCCGAGGACACGCAGTCGGTGGTCGTCCGCGGACGGCTGCGCACGCTAGTCAACGGCCTGGAGACGGCCAACGATCTGAAGGCTTATCTGGTCGAGTTCAGCTACGGCGGCGGCCGCGTCCACCTGAAGACTTTCAAGGAGATTCCTCATGCGGCCCGGTAGCCCACGGCGTGCCACGCGGCCACCCATCAAAGTCTGGCTCCTGCGCTCGCGCTGCTGGGCGCGTTGCCGGCTCGTGCCCTGCAGGTGGTCGAGGCGCGTGACGGCGTGGCGGTGGAGGCGATCCTGTCTGTCAAGGAGCCGACCCGCATCCGCATCGAAGGCGCGCCGATCGTCGACGTCTTTGGCAACATCCACTCCAGCCAGTGCGGCAGCGGGGCGGCTCCGGCCGGCGGTGCAACGATCACAGGCACGCCGGTGAATCCCTCCGGCGAGGTCGTGCTCGAGTGCGACCGCGACAAGGGCGAGATCTACGTGCGCCCCGTCACTGGCCTGGGCGATCCCACGGGTTCCGGCAAGCCCGTCAACCTCTTCATCTCAATCGGCATACGCCACCTACACGCTGGTGCTGCGCCGTGCGGACACGCCGGCGGACACGATCGTCATCCGCGACCGATCGATGCCCGCCGCAGGCTTCGGCGGCCCGGCCGTACAGGCCGCACTGGGCTCATCGCCGAACCACGTCCGTACGATGAAGGCCCTGCTGGTCGCGATGGCGTCGGACCGCGTTCCGGGGGACATCCGCGTCGAGGAGGCGAACCAGAGCCTGCAGCTCTGGGCGGAAGCGCGCTTCTCGCTGATGCGCCGCTACGAAGGCCGCGGCCTGACGGGCGAGAAGTACCTCCTGCAGAACGTCAGCGCCACGACGATGGTGCTGGCGGAACAGGAGTTCGACCGCCCCGACAGCAAGTCCGGCGGGCAAGTGCTGGGCGTGGCCATCGAGCACCACAACGTCAAGCCGGCGAGACGACAAACGTGTTCGTGATCCGCCGCGGGGGCGAGCGATGAACGCGCCTCCTCGTTGCGCGCGCTGGTCGAGCGGCTGACGCCGCGGCAGCGCCAGTACGCGATGCTCGCCGCCATCCTGATCGGCGGTGTCGGCCTGCTCTGGATGGTGTTCGCCCTTGCCGAGGGCAAGGCTTCGGGCAAGGACGGCACATCGGGCTCGCACGCCCGCCCTCGGCCACCAACATCGGCGTGATGCCGCCCGGCCAGCAGGTCAACCCGGTTGACCAGTGGGTCGGCACCGCGGGCAGCAAGCTCGCGCAGTACGAAAGCGAACGCGAGGAGCAGGGCCGCCTCACAAGGACCGCCAGGCCTTCGAAGCGCGCACGATGCAGCGCTTCGCCGAACTCGAGCAGCGCCTCGCTGCCGCGGCGCAGGCGGTGCAGGCTCAGGCGCAGCCGCCGGCCCCGCCGCAGACTCCGGTTGCGGCACCGGTCACTGCGCTGCCGCCGCCCCACCGCCGCCACTGCCGCGCGCGGCACAGGCCGGCGCAATGCCTCCAGGCATGCCGCCCGCTCCGTTGGCCACAACGAGCGTCCTGCCCCTCCCGACTTCGGCGGCACCGATGGTGCCTGCACTGACCCGCGTGGCGGTGGCCGGCCGCAACGCAGCCAGCGCGCCGCCCGAGGGTGCGCCGCCCGGCGACGCAAGAACCGTATCGACCTTCCTGCCGGTGAGCTTCACGCGCGGCACGCTGCTCGGCGGCCTGGACGCGCCGACAGGCGGCCAATCGCAGTCGAACCCGCATCCGGTGCTGATCCGTCTGTCGGACAACTCGGTGCTGCCCAACCGCTTCCGTGGCGAGTACCGCGATTGCTTCGTCATCGCGGCCGCTATGGCGACATCAGCTCCGAGCGCGCCTACCTGCGCACCGAGAACCTGTCCTGCGTGCGTGCCGACGGCGCCGCACTGGAAGTGAAGATCCAGGGCAGCGTCTATGGCGAGGACGGCAAGGTCGGCATGCGCGGCCGCCTGGTCACCAAGCAGGGCCAGATGCTGGCCAACGCACTGCTGGCCGGCGTGGTGAGCGGCATCGGCCAAGGGCTGGCCACGTCGTCTACGAGCTACAGCACTTCGGCGCTGGGCACGATCGCCACCGCCGGCGGCGCAGACGCCTACCGGGCCGGCCTCGGCACTGGCGTCGGGCGAGCGCTCGACCGCCTGGCCCAGTACTACATCAAGCTGGCCGAGAACACCTTTCCGGTGATCGAGGTCGATGCCGGCCGCGAGATCGACGTGGTGATCACCAAGGGCGTGCGCATCGATCTGCCGCCATTGGCCGCCGAGCGCCGTACCGGCAGCGACCCGGCCCTCCCACCCCGCAGCTCGGAGCACGACGACGATGGCACCTACTGACCTGCATCGCGGCTGGCGCGCCCGCGTCGTCGTCACCCTCGCGGCGCTGTGCTGCGCCATGGCCGGCTCGCTGGCCGACGCGGCACCCAGCGCCGACGAAGCCAAGTTCATCGCGGCCCTTCGCAAGGCCCACCCCGGCACGCAGTTCAGCGAGGTGCTCCGCTCGCCTGTCCCCGGCCTGTACGAGGTCTGGATGAACGGCAACGTCGCCTTCGTGGCCGCACGCGACCCGCGCTACTTCGTCTTCGGCCGGCTGTTCGACACGCGCACGATGACCGACCTCACCGGCCCGCGCCTGCAGGCGGCGGCCGCGCGGCAAGGCACCACGGTGAGCGACGCGCCCGCGCCGGCCGGGATAGCGTTCAATACGCTGCCTTTCGCCGATGCCATCAAGACCGTGCGTGGCAGCGGGCGGCGCCACCTGGCCGTCTTCAGCGACCCGGCCTGCTCGTACTGCCGCCGGCTCGAACCCGAACTGGAAGGCCTGGACGACGTCACGATCCACACCTTCCTCGTGCCGTTCCAGGGCATGGCGCTGCCGGCCGCGATCTGGTGCGCGTCGGACCGCGATGCGGCCTGGCATGCCACGATGCTTCTGGGCAGCCCGCCGGCCATCGACGCGGCCGCGCGCTGCGACCACCCGGTCGAGCGCAACCTCGAACTGGCGCGCCGGCTCGGCGTGAACGGCACGCCGACGCTGTTCTGGTCCGACGGCTCGCGCACCGAAGGCTACGTGCCCCGAGCAACGATCGAGTCGCAGCTGGCCCGTACGACCGTGGAGGCCAAGCCGTGATCGCCACGCACAGCGAGTCTGGCCGGCGTCGGCCTGCTGGCCGGATGCATGAACCTGTCCGGCCTGAGCGGCGGGTCGAGCTACGCCTGCAAGGCGCCAGACGGCGTGACCTGCCAGTCGGTGTCGGGAACCTACGCCAACGCCGTCGCCGACAACCTGCCCGCGCAGCGACGGCGCGCCGCCATGACGCCGGTCGCTCCAGCGGCATCGGCCTCGGCGGCCGGGACGCCGCGCTCCGAGCCCCCGTCCTCGACCGCCACGCCACTGCGCTCGGCACCGCGCATCCTGCGCCTCTGGTTCAAGCCCTGGGAAGACGCCGACCGGGACCTCTACGACCAGGGCTACGTCTATGTCCAGATCGACGGTGGGCGCTGGCTCGTGGAGCACGCCCAGCGCGCGATCCGCGAGGCCCACGCGCCCGTGCGCGCACCCGCCGCACGCGCCTCGGAGCCCGCATCCCGCGAGCCTGCCACCCGCCCGCAGCGCCCGGTCGGTCTCGGCAACCTCGTTCCGGGCCTGACACCTCGCACGCCCTCGCCGGACAGCGGGGACTACCCGGACTGAGGTGCGCGATGAACGCCCGACTGCCCCATCACGAACCGGCCGGCCTCGCGTCGTGGCTGCCCTTCGGCGCCGACGCCGACTCACCCGCCGAACAGTTCGCCGCCTGGCTGCCCTATTCGGCCTACCTCGCCGACGAGAAGCTGTTCGTCAAACCGCGACGGCCTGGGTTTCCTGCTGGAGCTGATGCCCCAGTCGGGGGCGGACGAACGCATGGCCGAGGTGCTGGTGTCGCTCTACGCCACCTGCCCGTCCGGCACCGGGGTTCAGTTCCACCTGTTCGCCTCGCCGCACATCCGCGAGCAGTTGTGCCGCTATTGCCAACCTGCGCGTCGAGGATGCCGACCAGGCCGACAAGGCCAGGCACTGGGGCCGACCCGCGCGCAACGACAACCTGTTCCACCGCCTGGCGCGCCAGCGCGTCGGCCATCTGCTGCGCGCGCCCAGCAATCGCTGACCTCGGGCTTCCACTACACGATCCGCGACTTCCGCCTGATGATGAGCGTGGCACTGCCGGGCGACGCGAGCCAGCTCAACTGCCGCGACGAACTGGTGGCGCTGCGCGAGTCGATGGCTTCGACGCTGCGCTCGGCCTCGCTGCCCAACCGCGTTGTGCGACGCCGCCGACCTGATCAACTGGTGCGCGCTGTTCACCAACCCGGACCGCATCTCGTCGGACAACACATCCGGCGCCGCACCGAATCTGCACTACGACGACGGCCGCGAAATCCGCGACCAGATCGTCGACTTCGACACCATCCAGGACCCGCACCCGGGCGGCCTGACGCTGTGGAAGGAAGGCAGCGAGCACCGGCTCGAAGCGCGCTTCTACTCGATCAAGTCCTTCCCCGAGCGCTACGCGCTGTGGCAGATGGGCTCGCTGATCGGCGACCTGATGCAGCCGGCGCTGCAGTACAGCGCACCCTTCCTGCTGACGATGGGCGTGCACGTGCTCGACCCGAACGTCATCAAGTCGGTCGTCACCGCCAACCACGTGCGCGCAACGCAGAACGCGCGCAGCAAGATGGCCGAGGTGATGCCCGACGTGGGCAAGAAGTTGCAGGACTGGACCGCGGCGGCCAATGCGATCGACGTCGGCAGCAACCTGGTGAGCCTGTACCACCAGCTCGCGATCTTCTCGCCAGCCGGCAAGGCGGTCGCGGCGCAGGAGACCGCGAACGCGATCTGGCGCGGCCGCGGCTTCCAGCTCAACGCCGATGTCTACATGCACCGCCAGGCGCTGCTGGCCAGCCTGCCCATGACGCTGTCGGAACGCTTCCACCGCGACCTGGCCAAGATGCGCCGCGTCTCGCGCAAGACGATGGCCAACGCCATCCACCTCGCGCCGCTGATCGCCGAGTGGCGCGGAACGCGCACGCCGGCGCTGGTGTTCGGCGGCCGCCGCGGCCAGCTGATGACGCTGGACATCTTCGACAACGACCTCGGCAACTACAACTTCGCGATCATCGGCGCGCCGGGCTCGGGCAAGTCGGTGCTGATGAACGAGATGGCCTGGTCCTACCGCGCCATCGACGCCAAGGTCTGGATGCTGGACCTGGGCCGCTCCTTCGAGAAGCTTTGCCGCAAGGCCAAGGGCACCTACATCGAGTTCAAGCCCGATGTCGCGATCTGCCTGAATCCCTTCACCCACATCGTCGACATCAACGAAGACATCGACATGCTGGTGCCGGCCATCTCGAAGATGGCCTCGATGTCCCGGCCGCTGGACGAGGTTCAGTACAAGGCCATCTCGGCGATGGTGCTGAAACTCTTCCGCGAGCACGGCAACGACCTGACCGTCACTGCGCTGCGCGACGCCTTCAAGGCCGGCACGATCGAGGAGCTGGGCGTGCGCGAGGACCCGCGCATCAAGGACCTCGCGATCATGCTGAACCCCTACGCCAGGGGCGGCCAGTACGAACGATTCTTCGAGGGCCGCAACAGCATCGACTTCGAGAACGACTTCGTCGTCATCGAGAACGAGGAACTCAAGCGCCGACCCGACCTGCACGCGGTGGTCAACATCCTGCTGCTGCATCAGATCACCGGCGAGATGTACCTGACGCGCAACCGGCGCAAGGTGCTCTTCATCGACGAGCTCAAGCAGCAGTTGGGCGACATCGGCGCCGATGACCCGGTCAAGGCCGCCGTGATTGAGGAGGCCGCACGGCGTGCGCGCAAGTACGGCGGTTCGCTCGGCACCGCGACGCAGAGTGCCGACGACTACTACGGCTCGGCGCAGATGGAAGCGGCCTTCAACTGCTCGGACTGGGTGTTCCTGCTGCGCCAGAAGCCCGAGTCGATCGAGATGCTCGACCGCCAGGGCGGCTCTCGATGGACGAGCCGAAGAAGCGGCTGCTGAACTCGCTGCGCACCGAGCCGGGCGTGTTCTCCGAGGTCTACATCTCGTCGCCCGTAGGCGAGGGCGTGGCACGCAACATCCTCGATCCGACCACCCATCTGCTGTTCTCCAACAAGCTCGAGGACAACGCGCCGATCGACGAACTGCGCGCGCAGGGCCTGTCAATCGACGAGGCGATCGCCGAACTGCTGCGGCGGCGGGGACACGTGTCATGAGCCCCGCCCTGAAGTCGTTGCTGCTGAACGGGGCGATGGCGAGCGTCATCGTGCTCGGAACCCTGATGGCTTACGACCGCGCCGTGGTGCGGCCGGCGCAGCTGATCGGCGTGGTCGACGTCGCCGAGGTCTACCGCCAGAAGGAGGCCGAGTTCACGCTGATCCTCACGCGCGCGGTCAGCGATGGCGAACGCGAGCAGGCGATGCGCATGGCACGCAGCTTCGCGCAGCGCCTGCCGCTGGCGCTGGAGGAACTGCCACGCGAGTGCGGCTGCCTGGTGGTGCTGAAGACCGCCGTCGCCGCTCCCGCACCGCGGACCGTGGACCTGACGGCACATCTGCGGCGCAAGGTGGAGGCGCCATGAAGGGCGGCATCCGGGCACGCCGTCTCAGTCGTGCTGCGCGCGACTTCGCCGCCCATGCACGGCAGCGCTGGTACCTGTACCTGCCTGTGTTCGCGCTCTGGGCGTTCGCCTACACACGTCTGTTCATCGACCCCACACCGCGTGTACCGCTGCTCTTCAACTGGACGCCGAGCCTGCCCTGCCGGGTGGCGCTGCTGCAGTACGGGCCGAACGCGCTGAAGCGCGGCGACTACGTCGTGTTCGCCTTTGACGGCGAGGCCCAGGCTCGCTACCCAGGGCTGCGCGGCCAGCCCTTCTTCAAGATCGTGCGTGGCTTGCCCGGCGACCGGGTCAATGTCGAAGGCCGGACTGTGGCGATCAATGGCGAGGTCGTCGGACAGGCGAAGACCCACGCTTATGACCGGCAAGCGCTGGAGCCGATCCACGCGACGGTGATTCCTCCGGTCACTACTACGTACAGGGCACCAGTCCCGACTCCTTCGACTCGCGCTACGGTCCAGCGGGCTGGTGCGCGCCGACCAGGTGCTAGGCACCGTGATCCCGCTGTTCTAAAGGGGCAAACCGATGCAGCGAACTCCCTGTCTTGCCGCCACAGTGCTCACCTTGCTCGTGGTGGCCGTGACAGGTGCCGGCCTGGCGAGCGCGCAGACCTCGTCGGCGCAACCGAACCCTTCTGCAGCCCGCGACATGCCGATGGACGACTACCTGGCCCTGCTCGCAAGCATCGCGCCGGCTGCACACGAGGGTGCCCGCGCGTATCGGCAAGCCTGGCAGCAGCGCTGCGGGCGATTGTTGACGACTGCGGAGCTGCGGGTGGCGATGGCCGTCGGCGACGGCGACCCGGTGCTGATGGGCATGATCCGGGCGAGTCATGTTCGCGACAGCGCATCGCTGGCCAGCCTCGCCACCCGCATCGACTGCACGCGGGCACCCAATGAGCAGGACCGCGTCGGTCCTCGTCACGGCCTTGCTGGTCAGCGGTGGCACGGCCGGCGCGGTCGATCTTGGCGTGATCGGTCCGACCTATGAGATCGCCGAACCGCACCTGCTGGCGTTCATCGAGCAGCGGTTGCGCGAGAAGGAACGCAGCGGCGAGCTGCGCCCGCTCGCGGAGGCGGCGCGGGACGGCGGCGTGGAGTCCGTGCGCCATCCCCCGCCCGTCGGAGGGCTTCGTACCACGGAGCGCCCGCGCACCTTCTACCTCGACCCGAGCGTCACGCTCGACCGCAACATCAGCGATCCGCAGGGTCGCCTGCTGTTCGCCGCCGGCACGCGCAAGAACCCGCTCGAGGTGGTGTCGCTCTCGCGCCACCTGCTGTTCTTCGACGCTCGCGACCCCCGGCAGGTCAAACATGCGCGCGAGCTGAGCGGCCGCTATGCCGGCCGGATCAAGCCGATCCTGACCGGCGGCTCCTACCTCGACCTGATGAAGGCCTGGCGCGTGCCCGTCTACTACGACCAGTCCGGCACGCTGACGCGCCGCTTCGGCATCCGCCAAGTGCCTGCCTTGGTCTCGCAGGATGGGCTGCGTCTGCGAATCGACGAACTGGGGCTGCCGTGAGCCTCGGCCGACGCCTGCGCGCCTGGGCCGCGATGCTGGTCACCGCATTCGTGGTCGGTCCTGCACTGGCCGGCGACAGCCTGACCTGCACGGGCCGGTTCCCGAACCCCATCACTGACATCTGCTGGAGCTGCATCCTGCCGATCACGCTGGGCGGCACCACGCTGGCGAACCTCGACGGGCAGGAAGACATCGCCAATCCGTCGAGCCGGTATGCAGTTGCGGCGTGAACCCGACCGTGGGACTGTCGATCGGCTTCTGGGAACCGGCGCGCCACGTTGAAGCGGTGCGCAAGCCGTTCTGCCTCGCGTCGCTGGGTGGTGTCGACCTGGACCCTGGCATCGATGCGCCGACGGCGGCACGTTTCACGCGGCCCGAGGGCGATGGTGACGGCGGCAGCTTCTACCAAGCGCACTTCTACATGAACCCGGTGCTGTACTGGCTGGAGGTGGTGACCGACTTCCCGTGCCTGGAGCGCGGCTCGTTCGACCTCGCCTACCTCACCGAAGTCGACCCGCTGTGGAACGACGACGAGCTGACGTTGATCCTGAATCCGGAGGCGGTGCTGTTCGCCAACCCGGCGGCCGTGGCGGCCTGCGCCGCCGACTGCGTGGCCGCCACCGCGGGCTTCGGCATCCCCGAGATGTTCTGGTGTGCGGGCTGCCAGGGCGGCCTCTACCCGCTGGATGGCCACGTGCCCTACCACCTGGGCGGCGTGCGCACAGCGGCGCTGATCGCCCAGCGCCTGACCGCCAAGATGCACCGCGAACTGCTGCCTGGGGCTGGCACGGCAAGGCCGGGCTCTGCGGACCCTACTTCCTGCCGGCAATGGACAAGACGGCCTACAAGACGCAGCTGACCTATCCGGTCGCGAATACGGGCAAGGACGGCGGACGCTGCTGCCAGCCCTTCGGCCGCAGCACCATCGTCTGGGGCGCCGGCAAGGAGTACCGGTGCGCGGCGAGGACTTCGCCTTCATGTTGTTCCGCAAGAGGAACTGCTGTGTGGGCTACTGACTTCCATCGCTTCGCGGCCTCGGCGGTTGTCGCCGGGGCTCGCGCTGGCCGGCTCGGCGGCGCTTGCGCAAGCTCCGTCGGACCACCTCCACCCAAGGTGATGCCGCGGGTCGAAGCCCTGCCCGCACCGATCACTCGGGTGCCGGTGGACCTGGAGGCACTCGCTCGGGGTTTCGCCGCGGCTATCGAGAAGCCGACGCTGCCAGGCGCCACCGAGCCGCGCCTGATCGTCTTCATCAGCCTGGCCATGCCGGACGCCACGCTGGCGCGGCTGGTGGACCAGGCCGCGCGTGCTGGCGCCCAGTTGCTGCTGCGCGGCTTGTCGGAGGGTTCGTTGCCGCGCACCGCGGTGCGCATCCAGCAACTGATCGGCGCGCGGCCGGTGGCCGTGCAGATCGACCCTCAGGCCTTCGACCGGTACGGGATCCAGCGTGTGCCTTCGTTCGTGCTCGCCCGGCCCGGCATGGACGACACGGCCTGCGAGAAACCAGCAGTGCACGAAGCCCGAAAGCCATGTCGTGGTAGCTGGCGACGTCAGCCTCGACTACGCCTTGGCGCACGTCGAGCGAACGACTCCGGCCCTTGCACAGGATGCCGGCCGCTTCCGGGCCGGCTCGGGCAACGGGAGTGACACCATGCGCAAGCTGATCGCGTGCTTCACCGCGTTCTGTGTTGCCTTGACACCGGCGACCGCGCCGGCCAGTCCGCATGAGGAAGGTGTCGCAGCAGGCCAGGCCGCCAACCCGGTCGTCCGCGGCACCGTCAACGCGCCCAGCGCCACCGGTGTCGTGCCCGGCTACACCAACGCGCCACCCGAAGCTGCCTACTACCGGCAGCCCAACCTGTCGTCCCAGGGCAGCGCGCGGCTGACGCTATGCGCCACGCTGCCGAACGACCCGGTGTGCCAGGCGCAGCGCGGTGCGATGGGCTCGGCGAACCTGCCCCGTCCGGCCATCGGGCGGCGGGCGATCCGTCGGTTTCCGCGGCCCACGGCATCGCACGCGCACCGTCGAGCGTGCTGCAGAACCTGGCCTCGTACTACAGCGGCTGCACGACCACGACGACCGCCGTCCCCGCCGGCACGCAGGCCCGCAGTTGCCTGCGCTACGAAGGGGCCGGCAACTACCGCTGCACGCGCAGCCTCACGGTCGGTATCGAGCGCAGCACCAACTGCACACCCGGCGACTGGTTCGCGCACGCCAGTGCGAGGCGCACCGGCATCGACGCGCAGTGCCTGCCCGACCGCCCGGAGAACGCGCAGCACTTCCGCGTGACGCAGGACGCCTCGCCGCTGGCGTTCTTCGACGTCGACATGACGACGACGTGCTGTTCCCGCAGATGGTCGCGTGCTGGGGCAACACCTACTCTGGAGCACGGGTTCGGAGATCCGCACCGGTGTTGTGGGTTGCCGACAAGGCCTGCAGCGGCGACGCCTGCGCCCTCACCGCCCTCATCGCCGCAGAGCGGGCCGAGGTCTGCACCGGCGGCAGCGACTCCGGCTACAGCTGCACCAGCGTCGAGCCGTTTCTCAGGCGCTATGCGGCCTGCCCAGCCGGCACGCAAAGCGGCGACCTGATCCAGGACACCGTGTGCCACGGCGACAGCGGTTGCGCGACCACCTCTCTGGACGGCACACGCTGCTACGCGCGGCCGGCGGCTACACCGCGTTGACCGGTTTCGACCTGGCCGGAACGATCCCCGGCTACTACTGGGGCCTCGACAGCGAGCGCAGCGTCGTCGGCTGGGACCCGAACCCGGCCTACGGTCCGATCCCGACCATGCGGCTCTCGTACACCCGGCCCCCGCACCACCGTCACCGAAACGATCGCTGGGACGATCAATGCCCCAGCGTCGCCGATGGCAGCCGCTGCACCATCCAGACGGCAGCCGTTTGCGCTGATGGCCCGGCGACGAAGGTGATCGACGGCGCAACGGTGACCCGCGATTGCTGGCAGTACGAGAGCACGATGAACTGCAGCGGCAGCGCGCCTGGCAGCCAGTGCGCGCCGCTGGTCGCTGCCGGCTGCGCACCCTCGGGCTCGGTCTGCAGGCGCAACAACGCCGTCACCGGCACCTGCGAGGTTTACGAAGACAGCTACAGCTGCCCGGTGCCGGCGCAGACAGTGACCAGCGCCAGCAACTGCCCGTCGAACGTGTTCTGCCTGCAGGGCAACTGCTTCGACATCAGCCACGCGAACGATGCCGACTTCGCGCGCAGCATGTCGATGCTCGAGGCGGCGCGCGAGGCCGGCGTCTACCTCGACACCGACCGCATGCAGGTCTTCAAGGGCGAGGACAACCGCTGCCGCGACCGGCTCTTGTCGAACTGCTGCTCCAGCGACAGTGCAGGCAGAGGCATGACAAACAACAAACTGTTTCGCATCGGGTCTCGTCTGGTCTACGACATCTTGATGAACTCGGCAAACCGCGAGTTTGTCTCGCAGGGAATCCAGGCGCTGCTGTTAGGCGGTGGATTCAGCGGCAGCTTCACGACGTTCGGGTGTGACGGTAGCCATCAACGGCACAGCGTTGCCCGCAGGGTCGGCCGTGCTCTACGCCGGCGATAGCGTCGTCGTAGCGTTCGATCCGTGGAGCCTCGCCATCGCGGTCGTCGTCTACGTCGTGATGTCGATGATGTCCTGCAACGAAAACGAGGGGAAGCTGGCAATGAAGGAAGGCGCCGGGCTTTGCCACCGCGTAGGCACCTGGTGCTCTTCCTGTATCCGCATCCTCGCTCGTGCGTCTCATGCATCGAGCACACGACATCGAAGTGCTGCTTCAACAGCATGCTCGCCCGCATCGTCAACGAGCAGGGGAGAACCCAGGTCGGAAAGGGCTGGGGCAGCGCGCAGAGCCCGGACTGCTCGGCTTTACCGTGGCGCAGCTGCAGTCGCTCAACTTCGCGGCGATGGACCTGAGCGAGTTCTACGCCTCGCTGGTGCCGACGCTGCCGAACGTCGCGACGCTGCAAGGTCAGAGCGGCAGCCGCATCTCTAGCTGCTACTACGGCCGGGGGAGGTGCCAATGAACTGTCGTCATGCGGGCCCGGCCACTTCAACTCTGGCGCTGGCCCTCGCGCTTTCAGCGCCCACGGTAGCGAGTGCCCAGGAGCGCATCGCAGTACCCGATGCCCGCCCCCTGCTGCTGGCAGCGATCGATGCGCCGGACGGGCGTGCCCATGGCGTGCTGTCGGGTCCGATGGCGGACGCGATCACGGCGCGCTTCAAGGCCACCTCTTCGGTCTACATCGACGTGAGCACGGAGCGCCGCTATGCGCAGCCGGGCTGCCGGCGCCTGAAGGTGAGGTTCTGGCAGGACGGTGTGCGACTACCGGGCGCACCCGCCCCGCGCCGCCAGACCATCGACTTCGGCTCAACTACTGCCGCGACGGCCTGCCGCCGCGCTCGCTGTCCTGAGGGCGCGCGATGCCGGCATGCAAACGCCTGAACTTGCTCTCGCTCGCGCCGCCTGCGCTGTGTCGTCGGCGCCCGCGGCCACGAACGACGAACCGCGCTTCTGGGGCGATGCTGGCGCGGCTGGCATTTCTACGAAGAGCCGGTGCCCGACCCCACCCGTCCAGACCCGCACGACCGCCGGCTGCTTCCAGCCGCCACGCCGAGACCGCGACCGCCCGAACTCGTGGAACTCGAACGCCTGCGCCAGCGTGTCGAAGATCTGCGCGGCATCGCGGTGATGCAGCCCACCGAGGCAACGTGCGGCGCTACATGGAACTGGAGGCCAAGGTTGTCGCCCGGGCGTCGACCTTCGCCGACGTGGCGCAGCGGTCGCCTGGACCACGCCCGAGCTCGACCCGTCGCTGCAGGGACGGCCGGTCAATGCCAAGGCACTGGAAGTCTTCGAGGCCCAGCAGCTGGGCGAACGCTCTCGTTCGATCGCCGAGCTGGGTCGCGACCATGTGCTGCTGTTCTTTCTTCGCGGCGACTGTCCCTACTGCCACGCCTTTGCGCCGACGTTGGAGGCGTTTCAGGCCGGCACGGCATCCGGGTCGAAGCGGTCAGTCTCGACGGCGGCGCATTGCCCGGCTTCGCGGCCGCGCGCCGCGACAACGGCACCGCGACCGCGCTGCGCGTGACCCAGGTGCCCGCCGTCTACCTGGCCAGCCCTTCACCGGCCGCATCGTGCCCATCGGCTTCGGCGTGCTGTCCGAGTCGCAGTTGCTCGAACGCATCTCGGCCGCCGCAGCGCCCGGCTTCGAGGCCATGGTGCCCAGCGCCGCGCGGCAGCTCAGGCGCCCCTGATCCGTTCCAGGAGGATCGTCATGTCCAACCGCTCCACTCAACGCACCTGCGCCACCCTCGTCGCTTTGCCATCGCATTGCACGCCGGGGTTCGCACGGGCCGGCGACCTCAATGCCGAGGTAACACGATGTTTAACAACCTGGGCGCGATCGGCAACTACACCGCCCCGGGCGCGTTTCGCGCCAGACCTTCAACACCTACACCGGCGGCAGCCTGTTCATGCGCTCGCGAAACAGGTCTATCAGCTTGCCGCGATCCAGTTCCCCAGCGCCAAGGCGGGCTGCGGCGGCATCGACGTCTTCGGCGGCTCGTTCTCGGCACATCTCGGCCGAGGAGTTCAAGAACATGCTGCGCAAACATCACGGCCGCGCTGCCCGGCATCGCCTTTCAGCTTGCGCTCGAATCGGTGTCGCCGCTGCTGGGCGGCCTGAACCAAGTGGGCCAAGGGCTCGAGACCTGGATCAACAACGCGCGCATCAATTCCTGCGAAAACCGCCAAGGCCATCGTCAGCACGGCGGCCGAGGCCACGGGCTACAGCTCGCAGGAGACCTGCGCGGATCTGGCCATCGAGATGGGACTGGAAGGTGACCGCGACGCGGCCCGGCGCCGATGCGCCAGCGACCGGCCGGGCATCCTGGCCTCGGCGCGCAGCTCTACCGACCCGAATGTCCGCAACAAGGCACCGTTCGTCGGCAACCTCACCTGGAAGCCACTGCAGCGCACGGCACGGCGCTGGACGACGCCGAGCGCGAGCTGATCATGAAGCATCGTCGGCACCGTGATCTTCCACCCCGAAAGCGCCAACCGAGACCGGAGCCCGTGCCGCCGACGATCACCTCGATCAGCCAGCTGCTCTACGGCCAGGCCGCTGCGACTGGCACCAACGTCACCCAGCACCTGCTGCGCTGCAACGACTACACCAACTGCGATGTCGTCACGCTCAACACGGCTACTCGCACACGCCGTTCACGGCGCGCGTCGAAACCATGATGCGGTCGATTCGCCGACAAGATCGCGACCCGCACCGCGATCCCAACAACTCGGCCGAGGTGGGCTTCGTCAACCAGACCACCGAGCCGGTGTAACCGGATGCTGTCCATCGGCGCCACCATTCCGGATCGTGGGCCTGGCCGACAGCCTGATCGGCCAGTACCGCGACGTGATCGCGGCCGACTATGCCTACGTCTTCCTCGAGCGGAAACTGCGGCTCGGCATGGCTGCGCTCGACAAGGACTACACGCTACAGCAGAGCCAGCGCGAGCTGGCCAACCAGGTGCGGCACCGTGCCAGGCCAGCTGCTGCAGTTGTCGCAGGAAAAGAACCTGCTGTACCAGAAGGTGGGTTCGTTCCGCGCGGTATCCAACCACCTCGAGCAACTCGAGCGGAACTGCGTTCCAGCATGCCGCAACACGTGATGGACATGCTGGGGCAGCGCGCGGCCTACGTGCCCGGTAGCCCGCTCCAATGCCTCGAGGCGGCCATGTGGAGATTTTCGCCTACCAGAACGCGGACAGCCTGTTCGCATCTTCAACGCCGCGGCCGCCATTCCACGCGTCAGCGACTACATGGCCGCGGTCGCGGCGGTGGCCTTTTTGCGGCTTTTGTTGCCGCCCTGCTCGCCTACGCCTTCGCCCCCGACAAGCTGCAGGGCTGGAAGTGGCTGGCCACGGTGCTGCTGGTGTTTTTCGGTGCTGATCGTGCCGCGGGTGACGGTGGGCATCGTGGACAAGACCGGCGGGGTCGGCGGTCAGGGTCGTCGCCAACGTCCCGTTCGGCGTGGCCATGCTCGGCAGCATCACCAGCACCATCGGCCACACGCTGACGGGTCTCTTCGAGACCGCGTTTTCAGGTCATCCCCGGCGCGGGCGCGCTGCCGGCGGAACTGAGCTACGAGCGCAACGGCCTGATGTTCGGCAACCGCCTGATCCGCGAGACGGCAACGTGGTGTTCCAGGACCCGGCGTTCAGGACGGACCTCATCAACTTCATCCACAACTGCACGATGTACGACCTGATCGACGGCACAGTCGATCCGGCTGCTTCTCTACCTCCGACGACGTGTGGGCCTGATGGCGACACCCAATCCGGCGCGCTTCACGACGTGAGCGGTTCGGGCGGCTCGATCAGCGTCGACACCTGCCCCAATGTGTACTCGAACCTCAACGGTCGGCTGCCGGCGCAGGTGACGCGGATCGAAGGGCGGCTCGCCTTTCAGCTGAACCCGACCTTGCCCAGCGCGGCGGGCGACCGCGGCCATCGCCGGACAGATCCAGCAGGCGTACATCCGCAACAGCATCGCCAACGCAGCAGCGACCGCCACCGACCTGATCCGCCAGAACGCGGTGCTGAACGCGATCAACGACACCAGCACCATCGTCGGCCAGAAGGTCAACGACCCGGCGGCGATGGTGCTGGCTGTGGGCCGGCGCAGGCCGTCGCGCAGCAGAACGCCACCTGGCTGAACTACGGCAAGGTCGCCGAGCAGGCGCTGCCGGTGTTCCGCAACGTCATCGAGGCCATCACCTACGCGCTCTTCCGCTGTTCGTACTGCTGCTCCTGCTGACGAGTGGCCGCGAGTCGATGATCGCCTTCAAGGGCTATGCGGCGATCCTGATCTGGATCCAGCTCTGGCCGCCTTTGTACGCCGTGCTGAACTACATGCATCGGTGTACGCCGGCTACGACCTGGCGGCCGCCTCCGACCTGGGCACCGGCACCAAGGCTCTGGCGCTGCAAACGGCGTCGACGATCTACTCGCGGGCGATCTCCGGCGAGGCGGTGGTCGGCTATCTGGCGATCAGCATCCCCTTCATCGCCTGGGCGGCGCTGAAGCGGATGGAGAACTTCGGCACAGCGCTGGTCGGTGGCTGTCCGGGTTGCAGGGCATGCTGGCGAGCACGACCGGAGGCGCGGCGGTCGGAAACGTGTCGATGGGCAACGTCGCGATGGACAGTTGCAACTGGCGCCGACCGCACGTCGGCCTTCATGGGCTCGTGCAGAGCGATCTCAGCGGCAACACCTTCACTC
>CAJUWN010001918.1:0-28308 GCA_910589765.1 Avena atlantica
AGCTGTGCAAGAGCGCGGGCCAGGCGTGGATCACCGAGTCGTCGCCCAGCCGGGCAACTCGCTCCAGCGCACCGGCTGCCAGCGCGAGCGTTCGCGCTGCAGGGTGGGCAGATCCAGCGGCGCAGCAGGGGCAGAGGCCGGCGGCGGCTCGCTGCGGCGGCGTTTCGGGCACCGGCGTGCTTTCGCAGCCGGCCAGCACGGCCGCGCAAGCGCCTAAGATCGCCGCCACGGCGCGCGTGCGCCTCACCCACCCCATTTCACACACACCATGTGGCTCCTGTTGCTCGAAGCGCTTGCCGCCTTGCTCATCTTCATCTTCGTGATCTGGTGGACCCATGTTCTCCGGTCGCAAGAAAGGGGAGCCGCCGTCGCAGGTCAGCGCGCGCGGGACGGGTGAAAACGGCTAAGACTCTGCCTGCACGGCGTGAGGCGCTGGCGGCAGCAGGAAGGACAGCGGCCGAGTCCGCCGCAAGCGGATCGCCGCGTAGATGCGCTGGCGGTCGGCCACGCGGATGCCGCGCGAACGCATCGCCACCTTGAAGGCCAGGAAGAAGCTCACCGTCAATTCAGAAAACCGTGAGGGTATGGCCGCCGCGCACCACCAGAATTCGCGTGTGGAGAGCACAGTGCCCAGCGTGCCCACGGTGGCGGCGAGCTGGCGGTGGACAGCGTGACGTGGCGCACCTCGATGGGCAGCGCGAAGAAGCTCGCCACCGGGGCACCAGACCGAGCATCAGGCCCAGCGAAATGTTGGACGCGAGCCCCGAAACATTGCCGCGCCACCAGCGCGCCCAGCGCTCGGCGCGCGCCGAGCCGAGCGCGGCGACAAAGCGCGGGTTCCAGCGGATCGCGCTGTCGAGCTTGTGCAGCACGAACCAGTTCTTCGGCCCAGCCGGCGATCAGGCTGGAAGCGAACGCAGCACGCCGGTGAAGGCCGTCAGAGCAGCGTGGGGCCGAGCAGCGTGAGCGTGTGCAGGCTGTGCACGGGTCTTTCTCGCTCGCTAGCGGTGCGCCGAAGGCGAACCAGCTTGCCGCCTGCAGCGCCACCACGAGCGGAAACACCCGCCGCCAAGTTGCCCACGATGCCTGCCACCTGCGAGCGGATCAGGTGGGCCACTTCATCGACGAAGCCTTGCACCGCTTCGTCGCTCGACACGTCTTCGAGCCGCGCTGCCATGGCGGGCGCCGTCATCGCCGGCTGCTTGGTCGCCACCGTCCAGTGCAGCAGGTGGATCAAGCACGAAAGCTGGCCGGCGTAGTTGAGGCCCGCGAGCAGGCCGCTCCAGAAGGCCGAGAAGCCCAGCGCCAACACGAAGAATTTCAGGAAGGTGGTGAGCGCGATCACCGCGCCGCCCGCCCAGCGCCTTGCCCAGCATCGCAAGTACTCGCCGCGATCGCGCGTGATGTAGTGCTCGCCGTCTCGGCGCTGCGTTCGGCCACCTTGCGCGCTAGCATCGAGTAGCTGCGCGCGAACGGCGCGCGCAGGCTGCGGGCGCGTGCTCGGCCGCCTTGCACCAGCTCGGCCAGCAGGTGGCAGATCTCGCGGCCCGGCTCGGGCGAGATGGCGCAGATCCACCAGTTCCTCGATGCGGTGCGTGCGCTCGCGCAGTTGGTCGAGCTGGAACACGATGTCGATCGAGATGCCATGTTCTTCGAGATGCCTGCGCACCCGTGGCGGCAGCCCTGCCGGCAGGCGTCGAGCAGGCCGCGCAGGTACTGCACCTCGCGCAGCACGCCCGGCCTGGTCGTCGGCCTCGGGCGCGCTCGCGCATACTGCCGGCGGCGCGCGCCAGTTGCCGAAACGGCCTGCCGGCGCAGCGCGCTGGCGCTCATGCGCTGGCGCACCGGCCCCGAAAAGCCGGTGGCGCGCACCTGCGACGACAGGAACATGAATGGCGTCATAGAAGGGCTCGCGCCAGCCCATCGGGCTGTCCGGCTCGCCAAGCGCGGCCGCCTCGCCGAAGAGCGCGCCCAGGCGGGCTTGGGTCTCGATGTCGAGCGCGCGCAGCCACTGCGCGTCGGAGGCGTCGGCAAACAGCAGGCGAACAGCTCGGCCAGGGTCGGTGGTGGCCGGCGTGTGCGGCAGCAGCCGTGCGCGCAGGCGTTCGCCCAGCTCGTTGGAGAAAGGCCATGCGCGGCGCGAAGCCGAAGTCCGACAGCAGCGCCGCCGCGTCGATCTCGCGCCAGAACGCCGCCAGGATGGCCCACCGGCGCGGTGCTCGGGGTGCTTGTCCAGCACATTGAGCAGATGGCGGATGCGCAGCACGGCCGTCAGCGTGGCGTTGCCCCCACATCGAGCGCGGGATCGGCCGGCGCGCGGTGGGGCACCCACTCCGCAGCGGATCAGCCACAAATTGGCGCTCGGGCAGGGGTGCCTTGGGGTCGGCCGCGTTCAGCAGCGCGCCGTGAGATCCAGCCTTGCGCGTGTGCGGCGCACAGCGGCGCTGGATTTGGCCTCCGCACATCAATGCAGAGCGGTGTTGAGGCTCAACTCGAAGGGCAGCACCGGCGTGTCGAAGAACTCGGCCGCATCGCTGACGCAGAGAAGGGTGCCGCGCATCTGGCCGCGCGGGGCGTGGCGATCTGAAGTCAGCTCGTGTATTCGAAATGCTCGCCCGGTTTTGAGCAGCGTGGTGGCCCACCACGCCCAGGCCGCGCACCTCCTGCGTATCGCCGGCCGCGTCGGTGATGATCCAGTGCCCGCGCGATCAATTGCGCCGCCACGTCGCCGGTGTTGCGGATGACGATGGTGTAGGCGAATGCGTAGCGCTGGCGCTCCGGTTCGGATTGCTCGGGCAGGAACCGAGTGGCGAACACTGCAGGTGAATTCGGCGGCTTGGCCATGCCGCATTCTAGGAAGCCTCTCTAAAATCGACGCTGCACTCTCCCAGGAAGCCACCATGCCGCGCACCTACCGCATCGCCCCCAGCATCCTCTCGGCCGACTTTGCACGGCTGGGCGACAAGAGGTGCGCAGCGTTTCGCCGCCGGCGCGACTGGATCCATTTCGATGTGATGGACAACCACTACGTGCCCAACCTGACCTTCGGGCCCCATGGTGTGCGAGGCCTTGCGCAAGCCATGCCGTCAAGCCCGACGGTGCTCGCGTGCCCATCGACGTGCACCCTGATGGTGCAGCCGTGGATGCGCTGGCTCAGGCCTTCGCCAAGGCGGGTGCCGATCTGGTGAGCTTTCACCCGGATGCCAGCACGCACGTGGACCGCACGCTCCAGCTCATCAAGGCCGAGGGGCTGCCAGGCGGCCTGGTGTTCAAACCCGCGCAACCCATCGACGTGCTCGAATGGGTGCTCGACAAAGGTGGACTGGTGCTCATACATGCGTGAACCCGGGCTTCGGCGGGCAGAGCTATCATTCCCGGCGCATTCCGCAAGATCGAGCAGGTGCGCAAACTCATCGAGGCGAGCGGCCGCGACATCCGGCTCGAAAGTCGACGGCGGTATCAAGGTCGACAACATCCGCCAGGTGGCGGACGCCGGGGCCGACACCTTCGTGGCCGGCAGCGCGATCTTCGGCAAGCCGGACTACCGGAGCGTGATCGACGCCATGCGGGCGCAGCTCGCTTCGTAGCGATCAGCGTCAGCCAGGCCTGACGCGACACATCAGGCCGCTGGCTCAGCAGTGGTTTCAGTACTCGCCGCCGGTGCGGCTGCCGCGGTGCTGCTGGGCTGGGCACCGAGCAACACATCCTTCAGCGCCGAGTCGGCGGGCGCCTTGCCCAGCCAGATCTTCAGCAGCGCATGGAAGAACTCGGGTTCCTTGATCGGCTCTGAAGCCGGCTTGCCGTTGACGACGATGTTGGTGCCCACGTTGGGCACGTAGTCGATGTCGAAGTAGTCGCCGGAGGCCAGCTTTCTTGCGCGCCGAGAAGATCTCGCCGAGCTTGATGGTGCCGGGGATGGCCTTGGCGAACTCCTCGCGGCTGGCGTTTCTGCTCCATGCCGCGGGTGAAGAGCTTGCCGAGTTCGTTGGCGTCGATGTCGCGCAGCATCACGATTGTTGCATGCGCCGGGGGCCGGGGGCGGCGAGGACGCCCTCGGCCGAGGTGGACTTGCTGCCCAGATACAGGCCGCGGGCATACACCTTGAACATCAGCTTGTAGCGCACCGCCCGGCGCCGTTTGAGCTTGGAGTTTTGCTGCCGGCCAGCGTCACTTCCTTGTCGAATTTGACCCCCGCCACTCGGTGACTTGAGGCTGCGGGGACTGCGCTTGGGAGAGCGCGGGCAGTGCGAGCGCGGCGCCTGGCGAGGGCCGCCATCAAGGCGCGAACGAAAACACGAGTGACCTCCAGTTCTGTATCGGGTGAGCGGCGCAAGTTGTGGTGACTGCCGCAGTTACCATTGTCCATCGAGAAAGTCACGGTTAGGGGGAGCCATCGTGTCGCACATGTGACAGGTCGGCCGCCAAAACCGGCCGGGGGTGCAGTTCGTCACGCTGTTAAACTGGCTCGCATGTTCATTGCGCGCAAACACACAAGGGTCGGCACGACCGGGAGCATGGCCCTGGCGGTGCCCTCTCGTGCTGGTGTTGTTTGCCGCCTGAGCGGCCGCGCTTCGATATTTTCCCTGAAGCGGTCGCGCATCCGCGGGCGCTTCGGCTCGTTGCCGATTCCTTTTGATGAGAGGCCACCTCGCTGTGACGGCGGCTCTCGGGCACAAGGAGGCCCGTGATCACCGAACTCGAATTCAAAAGCCTGGCCGCGCTTGGCCACAATCGCATCCCCTCATCGCCGAGGCTTTGCCGACCTCGAAACGCCGCTGTCGCTGTATCTCAAAGCTGGCCGGCGGCGCCCGATACAGCTTTCTGCTGGAGTCCGTGGTCGGCGGCGAGCGCTTCGGCCGCTACTCCTTCATCGGTTTTGCCGGCCCGCACGCTGCTGCGCGCCACCGGCCACCACACCGAGGTGCTGACCGACGGGCAGGTGGTCGAGAGCCACGAAGGCAACCCGCTCGATTTCATTGCCGAATACCAGCAGCGCTTCAAGGTCGCGCTGCGGCCTGGGTTGCCGCGCTTTTGCGGCGGGCTGGCCGGCTACTTCGGCTACGACGCGGTGCGCCTCATCGAGCACAAGCTCGCCAAGGTGCGGAAGCCCAGCGGCATCGGCACACCGACATCCTGCTGCTGCAGACCGAGGAACTGGCCGTCATCGACAACCTGTCGGGTCGGCTGTATCTGATCGTCTATGCCGACCCGAGCCAGCCCGAGGCCTATTTCAAAGGCAAGCGGCGGTTGGCCGAGCTGACCGACAAGCTGAAGTACAGCGTCAGTGCGCCGACCGTGAGACGCGGAGCCTCGCATGCCGTGGAGCGCGAGTTCAGCAAGGCCGACTATCTGGCTGCAGTGCTCAAGGCCAAGGAGTACATCGCCGCCGGTGACATGATGCAGGTGCAGATCGGCCAGCGGCTGAAGAAGCGCTACACCCGAGTCGCCGCTGAGCCTGTACCGCGCCCTGCGCTCGCTGAATCCATCGCCCTACATGTACTACTACGACATGGGCGATTTCCACATCGTCGGCGCCTCGCCGGAGATTCTGGTGCGCCACGAGCATGCGCCCGAGGGCGAGAAGATCACCATCCGCCCGATCGCCGGCACGCGCCCGCGCGGCGCCACGCCCGAGCAGGACAAGGCCATGGAGGCCGAACTGCTGGGCGACCCCAAGGAGCGCGCGGAGCACGTGATGCTGATCGACCTGGCGCGCAAACGACATCGGCCGCATCGCCAAGACCGGCAGCGTCAAGGTGACGGAGTCCTTCGAGATCGAACGCTATCGCACGTGATGCACATCGTCAGCAACGTCGAGGGCATCCTGAAGGACGGCATGACCACCTCGACGTGCTGCGCGCCAGCTTCCCGGCCGGCACGCTGACCGGCGCGCCCCAAGATCCGCGCGATGGAGATCATCGACGAGCTGGAGCCGGTGCAGCGCGGCATCTATGGCGGCGCCTGCGGCTACCTGAGCTTTGCCGGCGACATGGACGTGGCCATCGCCATCCGCACCGGCATCGTCAAGGACAACACGCTGTATGTGCAGGCCGCAGCCGGCGTGGTGGCCGACTCGGTGCCCGAGCTCGAGTGGAAGGAGACCGAGGCGAAGGCGAGGCGCTGCTGCGTGCGGCGGAGCTGGTGGAAGAAGGCTTCTGAGGCGAAGGAGAAAGACCATGCTGTTGATGATCGACAACTACGACTCCTTCACCTTCAACCTCGTGCAGTACTTCGGAGAGCTGGGCGAGGACGTCAAGACCTTCCGCAACGACGAGATCACGCTGGCCGAGATCGAGGCCTTGAGGCGCAACGCCTGGTGCTCTCGCCCGGGCCCTGCTCTCCGGCCGAGGCGGGCATCTGCGTCGAGGCGATCCGGCATTTCGCCGGCAAGCTGCCCATCCTCGGCGTGTGCCTCGGGCACCAGAGCATCGGTGCGGCGCTGGGCGGCAAGATCGTGCGGGCGCGGCGCCAGATGCACGGCAAAGACAGTGTCATCACGACCGACGAGCGCGGTGTCTACACCGGGCTGCCGCGCGATTTCACGGTGATTCGCTATCACTCGCTGGCCAATCGAGGAAGCCAGCCTGCCCGACGCGCTGGAAGATCACGGCGCGCTCGGACGACGGCGAGATCAATGGGGGTGCGCCACAGGAGCCTTCCGATCGAGGGCGTGCAGTTCCACCCCGAGTCCATCCTGACCGAGCACGGTCATGCGATGTTTGAAGAACTTCCTTGAACAGACTCACTGAGGCGCGCCATGACCATCACCAACACCGATGCGCTGCAGCGCACGATCGAGCATCGCGAGATCTTCCACGACGAGATGCTGACGCTGATGCGCCGCATCATGAGCGGCGAGATGTCGCCTGTGATGATCGCGGCGCTCGCCATGGGCTTGGCGCGTGAAGAAGGAAACCATCGGCGAGATCGCCGCGGCCGCGCAGGTGATGCGCGAGTTCGCGACACCCGTCGCCGTGGCCGACAAGACCCGACTCGTCGACTTGTGCGGCACCGGCGGCGATTCCTCGCACACTTCAACATCTCGACGGCGGCGATGATCGTGGCCGCCGCCGCCGGAAGCGCGCGTGGCCAAGCACGGCGGACGTGCCGCCTCGTCGAGCTCGGGCAGCGCCGATGTGCTGGAGGCGCTGGGCGTGAACATCGCGCTCACGGCCAGCAGATCGCGCAGTGCCTGGAGGAAAACCGGCATCGGCTTCATGTTCGCGCCCAACCATCACCCGGCCATGAAGCATGCGGCCCCGTGCGCAAGGAACTGGGCGTGCGCACCATCTTCAACATCCTGGGGCCGCTGACCAACCCGGCCTCGGCGCCCAACCAGCTGATGGGCGTGTTCCACCCCGACCTCGTCGGCATCCAGGTGCGCGTGTTTGCAGCGCCTGGGCTCCGAGCACGTGCTCATCGTCTACGGCATGAACGGCATGGACGAGATTTCGCTGTCGGCGCGAGACCATGATCGGGGAGCTGAAGAACGGTGCGGTGCAGGAGTACGTGGTGCACCCGAGCGACTTCGGGCTGCCGGTCTACGACACGCGCGTGCTGCGTGTGGCCAACAAGGAGGAGTCGGTGCAATGCATCCAGCGCGCCTTCGCCAACGAAGACGGCCCCGGTGCGCGACATCGTGTTGCTCAATGCTGCGGGTGCGCTGTATGCCGCCAATGTCGTGCGTCGGTTGCCGACGGCGTGAAGCTGGCGCGCGAAGTGGTGGCGTCGGGCAAGGCGATGGCCAAGCTGAGCCAGCTCGTCGCGGTGACGCAGAAGTTCAAGAGCGCATGAGCGCCGGGGTCGAAACAGAGATGAGCGACATCCTCAACCGCATCGTCGCGGTCAAGCACGAAGAGATCGCCGCGCGCGTGCGCGGCGCTCGCTGGCCTCGCTGCGCGCCGAGGCCGAGTCGGTCGAGCTGCGCAGCGAATTGCGAGGCTCGAGGCGGCGCTGCGCGGCAAGATGGCGCAAGGCAGCGCCGCGGTGATCGCCGAGATCAAGCAAGCCAGCCCGAGCAAGGGCGTGCTGCGCGAGTTCTTCGCGCCGGCTGACATCGCGGCCAGCTATGCCGAGCATGGCGCCGCCTGCCTGAGCGTGCTGACCGACGAGCAGTTCTTCCGCGGTTCGGGCCGCCACCTGAAGCAGGCGCGTGCCGCCTGCGCGCTGCCGGTGCTGCGCAAGGACTTCATGGTGGACCCTACCAGTGTTCGAGGCCCGGGCGATGGGTGCGGATTGCATCCTGCTCATCGTCGCCTGCCTGGCCGATGCGCAGATGGCCGAGCTCGAGGCGACCGCGCAGGCCTTGGGCATGGCGGTGCTGGTGGAGGTGCACGACGGCGCCGAGCTCGAGCGCGCGCTGAAGCTGAAGACGCCGCTGGTGGGCATCAACAACCGCAATCTGCGGACCTTCGAGGTGACGCTGGACACGACGCTCGGCCTCTTGCGCGAAGTGCCGGCCGACCGCCTGCCTGGTCACCGAAAGCGGCATCCCTCGCGCGCGAGGACGTGCGCCGCATGCGCGATGCCGGCGTGCACGCCTTCCTGGTCGGCGAGGCCTTCATGCGCGCTGCCGATCCGGGCGCCGCGCTGGCCGGCTTGTTCGGTCATTGACGATGCGGTTGCACAGGCCCATGTTTCATGCGGCTGCAAGCCGCATGGATCTGAGCTTGCCATTTCTGAGCGATGAATCTGTTCGACGCCACCGCCCTGCCAACAACCGCTTGAGCGAATCCTTGGCGGCGGGCTTCGACCGCGTGCCGGCCGACTGGCGGCCGATTACCGAGGCGTTTCGCGCTCGCTCGCCGGCCAGACCTTGATCGACTTCGTCGACCAGCGCGTGCGCCAGGGCGCCGCGGTCTACCCGGCACAGCTGTTTCGCGCGCTGCAGCTCACGCCGCTGGCGCAAGTGCGCGTCGTCATCCTCGGCCAGGACCCGTACCACGGCGCCGGCCAGCGCAGGGCTTGGCCTTCTCGGTACCGGCGGGCATGCGTCTGCCGCCCAGCCTGCGCACCATCTACGCCGAAGTGTCGGCCGATCTGGGCGGCGCCCCTGCGAAAGACGGCGATCTGACCCGCTGGGCACGCCAGGGCGTGCTGCTGCTCAACACCGCACTGACGGTCGAAGACGGCCAGCCCGCAAAGCCATGCCGGCCGCGGCTGGGAGGTGCTGACCGATGCGCTGATCGCCGCCGTGTCGACGCGCGCCGAACCCAGCGTGTTTCTGCTGTGGGGTGCACCCGCGCAGCGCAAGCGCCCGCTGATCGACGAGCGGCGCCATGCCGTCTTCACGGCCAACCATCCTTTCGCCGCTGTCGGCGCGCAGGCCGCCGAGCCTTTCATCGGCTGCCGGCACTTCAGCCTCGCCAATGCGTGGTTGAGCCAGCATCGGTCCGATGGCCCGCCGATCCATTGGTAAAAGATCGGCAGCGGCGCTGGCCTTTGCAGCACCGCACGTCAGTTGCGGCAAGAATGGAGGGGTATGAAGAACTCCGTCCTCGAATTCAAGCCCGACCCGAAGGGCAGCTCGCCGCTGTATCTGCAGCTGGCCCAGAAGCTCGCGCAAGATCATTCGCGACGGCCATTACCAGGCCGAGGAGGCGCTGCCGTCGGAGCGCACGCTGTCGGACGCGCTCAACATCTCGCGCGTCACGGCCCGCAAGGCCATCGACCAGCTGGTGGACCAGGGCCTGATCGTGCGCCGGCGCGGCTCGGGCACTACATCGCACCCAAGCTGGAGCAGCCGCTGTCGCGTCTGACCAGCTTCTCCGAAGAGCTGCGCCCAGCGCGGCTACACGCCGAGTTCGCGCTGGCTGGCGCGCGCCATCACGCTGGCCGTGCCCGAAGAGCAGCTGAGCCTGGGCCTGTCGCCGGAACGCGGGTGGCGCGGCTCGAGCGGCTGCGGCTGGCCGACGAGGCGGTGATGGCCTACGAGGTCAGCGTGATCCCGCAGGCGGTTCTGCCCAACCCCGAGGCGGTAGAACGGCTCGCTGTACGAGTTCCTGTCGCGCAGCGGCCACGCGCCGGCCGCGCGCGCTGCAGCACATCCGCGCCTCAATGCCGAGCCCAAGATGGCCGAGCGGCTCGAGGTGCCCACAGGGCAGGCCGTGCTGTTCATCACCCGCGTCGGCTATCTCGAATCCGGCCAGGCTGTCGAACTGACGCACTCGTACTGCCGCAGCGACTACTACGACTTCGTGGCGGAGAATGCGGCGCGAGGCCTGAAGCTCGATTCGATGCTTGGCCGGCATCGACATGCCGAACTTGGTCCGTAACTGGTATTGGATGAGAGTCAAACTGCCGAGCGACACGACGCTGCGTCCGGCATGACCTGTCGAGAGAAATCAGCCTGTTCCCACGCCAAGCAGGCCAGGAATTCAATACAAGACCAATTGACAAGCTGGTATTTCTGGTACTAGACTGGTATCAGAATTTCACAACCGAGGCCCCCTGCGGGACGCAGCGGCGCCGCCACCACCCGACCCCAGGAGTTTCCCAAAATGAGTCTTCGGCTGATCTTCTCTTCGCTCGCACTCGTGCTCAGCCTGGGCGGCCTGGTGCAAACCGTCGGCCCGCGCAAGCGCAAGGCGCGTCGGCGCCGGCGGTGACGGGGGAGGCGGCGGGTGGGGCGGGTGGGGCGAGCGTGCCGGCGGCGATTGCGCCGGCGGCGGTGGCCAAGCCGGCGGGCAAGTCGGTGGAGAGCGTGGAGAACCCGTACGGGCTGGAGGCGCTGTGGAAGGCGGGGACTTCATCGCCAAGGGGGTGCTGGTCATCATGTTCATCATGAGCATGGGCAGCTGGTACATCATGGTGGTGAAGGTGTGGGAGCAGGCCAAGCTGGGCAGCCAGGCGCGCTCGGCGGCCAAGAGCTTCTGGACGGCGGGCAGCATCCGCCAAGGCGCGGACACGCTGCACGCCACCAGCCCGTTCCGCTTCATTGCCGAAGCGGGGCTGGACGCCACCAAGAAGCACGACGGCTGCTGGGCCAGGTGGACCTGAACACCTGGATCACGATGAGCATCCAGCGCTCCATCGAGCGCGTGCAAAGCCGCCTGCAGGACGGGCTGGCGTTCCTGGCCACGGTGGGGTCGACGGCGCCGTTCATCGGGCTGTTCGGCACCGTGTGGGGCATCTACCACGCGCTGAACGGCCATCGGCGTGGCCGGCCAGGCCAGCATCGACAAGGTGGCGGGGCCGGTGGGCGAGGCGCTGATCATGACGGCGCTGGCTTGGCCGTGGCGGTGCCGCGGTGCTGGGCTACAACTGGCTTGGTGCGGCGCAACAAGAACGCCATGGACGACGTGCGCGCCTTCGGCAACGACCTGCACTCGGTGCTGCTGGCCGCGAGCAACGCCAAGCGGGGCTGAGACCATGGCGATGAACGTCGGCGCCAGTGCCGAAGAAGACGAAGTGGTCTCGGCGATCAACACCACACGCCGCTGGTGGACGTGATGCTGGTGCTGCTGATCATCTTCCTGATCACGATTCCGGTGGTCACCACCTCGATTCCGGTGGAGTTGCCCAAGGAGAGCGTGGAGGTGCGCGAGACCAAGCCGGAGAACATCATCCTGTCGGTGGACGTCAAGGGCGGCATCTTCTGGAACGATCTGAAGATGGCCAGCACCACGGCGCTGGTGGAGCGGCTGAAGAAGGTGGCGGTGCTGAACCCGCAGCCGGAGGTGCAGATCCGCGGCGACCAGAAGGCCAACTACGACGCCGTGGGCAAGGTCATCTACGCCTGCCAGCGGGCGGGCATCACCAAGGTGGCCTTCATCACCGAGCCGCCGCCGCGGTCATGAGCCCCCCCGACGGCCTTCGGCCGTCCTCTCGAGGGGGCTGAGCCCGGACGCGAGCCTCGGCGCGGCCGGCAAGGCACGCCGTGGGCAGGCTGCGGCGGGCGGCGCTGGGCTGCGAGATACAAGGAAGAAGGAGTTCCGAACATGGGGATGAATGTAGGAAGCGGGGCGGCGGTGCCGACCCGGACGTGATGGTGGACATCAACACCACGCCGCTGATCGACGTGATGCTGGTGCTGCTGATCATGCTGATCATCACGATCCCGATCCAGCTGCACTCGGTGAACCTGAACATGCCGGTGGGGGTGCCGCCGCAGAACCTGGTCAAGCCGGAGATCGTGAAGATCGACGTGGACGAGCACAGCGTCGTGTACTGGCAGGGGCTGCCGGTGGCCGACCATGCGGACATGAGGCCAAGATGCAGGCGGCGGCGGCGCAGGCGGTGCAGCCGGAGATCCATCTGAGGCCGAACAAGCTCGCCAAGTACCAGGTGGTGGCCAACGTGCTGGCTTCGTCCCAGCGCATCGGCCTGACCAAGATCGGCATCGTCGCAGCGAGCAGTTTCGTCGAATAGCCAGAGCGCCCGCCTGAAAGTCGTCCCGCCATGAACCTCGCCCTGAACACCCCAACAGCGCGCCGCCGCTGCGCCGCCTGAGCGGCCTGATGGCCGTGGTCGTGCTGCACATCGTCATCGTCTACGGCCTCGTCTCCGGGCTGGCCCGCCAGGCGGTCGAGATCATCAAGAAGCCGCTGGAGACCAAGCTGGTCGAGGAGGTGAAGCTGCCGCCTCCGCCGCCCCCGCCCCCGCCGCCCAAGCAGATCAAGCACGAAGTCCCGCCGCCGCCCACGGCGCCCCCGCCGCCCTATGTGCCGCCGCCGGAGGTGACGCCGCCGGCCGTGGCCGCGCCTGCCATCGAGGCGGTGTCGACGCCGCCCGCGCGCCCCCGCGCCATCGCGCCGCCGGCTCCGGTGGCGCCCCCGGCGGCTGCGCGCACCGACATCTCAGTGGCCTGCCGAAGCAGGTGGCGCCCGAAATGCCGGCCCGAGCCCTGCAGGACGGCACCAGCGCATCGTCAAGGCTGTGGTGCACATCAAGGCCGGCAAGATCATCGACGTGCAGATCCAGTCAGGCCCGCGCGTCTTCCACAACGCGGTGCGCGCGGCGATGCAGCACTATCAGTGCGTGTCGTCGGGCGATGATGAGGTGGTGGCGACCCAGGAGTTCGCGTTCAGGATCGAATGAGCGTGTGCTGCAGCGAGCTCTGATACGGTGAGCCTGGCTGTCGTGAAGCGGCGGCCCATGAGGAATCATGGGCCGCCGCTTTTTTTCATGAGCCTGTGAGGCCGACCCAGGCCTGTTCTCCAAAGATGCGTCTGCTGGCGTGCCTTCCGACGCCACGCAATTGGTTGAGCGCTGAGGCTCGGCGGCCCACGGTCTCGTCCTCAGGCTCAAGAGCCGAGCCGAGCGCCCCCGTCGGCGCACCTTCCGAGCGTCAGGCGCATCGAAGCGGCACGACAAAGAAAAGGGGTGGAGCCGCAGCCCCACCCCAATCGACTACTACACCTTCCAGGAGAGGACGAAGGATGACAGCGAGTTACAGGGTGCCGCGCAGCATCAGGTAGTACTGCCGACCGTTCGTGTAGAACGCGGTCGGCTGATCGCGATTGGTGCCGTAGTACTTCAGCGTCGGATTGTTGAGATTCAGAGCGTCGAGCGAAATCGTCAGATGCTCGTTGATCTTGTAGCCGAGCGAAGCCGCCACCGTCGCTGTGTCGTCTTGATACTGGGCCGTGCTGCGGTCCAGGCCGTTGAAAGAAGCGCGAACGGAAGGTGTAGGCCAGGCGGGCATTGAACAGGTCGTTCTCGAAGTAGCCGACGAGGTTGTAGGTGTTCTTCGAAGCGCCCACCAGATCGCGGCCACCCTTCTCCTTGGCATCCGCATAGGTGTAGTTGGCCATGCCGCCAAAGCCACCACCGAACGGCTGCACGTAGGCGAGCTCGAAGCCCTTGACCGTGCCGCTGCTGTTGGTGGGCGATGACACCATGTACACCTGATCCTGATTCGTCCGGATGTCGCGATACGTCGCAGGAGCCGTGCCGAAGCTGACGTAGTTCTTCAGGTCCATGTAGAACAGGCCTGCAGACAGCAGCGACTTCGGTGCGAAATACCACTCGAAGGTCGCATCGAAGTTGGTGGAGCGGATGGGCTTCAGGTTGGGATTGCCGCCGTTGCCCGTGTGATTCGTGTCGTCCAGGCTGACAGCGCCGCCGAGTGCGCTGTAGTCGGGGCGCGCCATCGTCTTCGCCACGGCCACGCGAATCACCTTGTCTTTCGCAACATCGAACTTGAAGTTCGCGCTGGGCAGGATGTCGGTGTAGGTGTTGTCGACTTGCTTGCGATAGAAGGAGCCGAAGGCCGATGTCGTGATGGCGCCCGGCACCGAACAAGGTTGCTGCGGCGCGCAGTCACCGGTGGGTCCCGGCGTGAGCTGTGGAATCGCCACATTGACATTCACGCTCTCCTGCGTCCTGACGAGACGTACGCCGACATTGCCGGCCCAGCCGCTACCCTCCAGCGTCCCATCAAATAGACGGCGCTGTTCTTCTCCTTCATCGCGAACTCGCCAGGGAAGTACTCGCGCGCCAATGGGTCGCGGTTCGAGTACTGGTCGCCCCAGGCTTCGAGCACGGAGGGCGAAAGCTGCCACACGTTGCGCAGGAAATTGCCGCCCAAGCCGCTGCCGAAGTTGCCCGGGTAGGTCTCGCCATTCCATGCTGGCAGGTTGGCCGGGTCGAACGGGTTCTGGGACCATTTGGGGCCCTGCGCGATCCAGATGGAATCGCGCTTGTGCTCGGCAAAACGGGTGCCGAACTTCAGACCCGTGAGCGGGCCGGCTTCGAGCGCGTACTCGCCGTCGAGTTGGGCGTAGCTCTCCTTGTCGGTGGTCTTTGCGGGCTGGCACCGAATATCCAGTCCAGCCTTGTGCCGCGAAGTTGCCGGCGTTGCCGCTCGGCAGCGACACGTCGGCTGGCGAGCCAACGCCGTGCAGCGTGTAGCTGGCGCCGGTGCCGAACACGTCGCCTTCGAACACACCTTGCTTGGGCGTTTCGCCCTTGCCGGTCGAGCTGCCGACCTTGCCGGCCAGTGTGAGGGCGTCGTTGACGCGATACTTGGCATCGAAGTCGACGAACGAGGTTTGCGAGTTTGCGCCTGGCCGATAGATCTGGTCGACGATGGCGTACTGATTGGGCGTGCCGTCGGGCGCGGCGTACTCTGCCAGGTGGCAGAGGTCAGCGTGCCGTTCTGCACCGCGTACGAGTTCGGCGCCAAGGGCGCCTGGCCGCCACCACCGCCGAGGATGCGGCTCATCCAGATCATCCAGTTGCGGTTGTAGTTGGTGGCCTTCATCTTGGACAGGAAGCCACTCAGATCCAGCGTCAGGTCGCTGGTGGGTTTGATCTGCACGTCAATCAGGCCGCCGTGGCGCTCACGCACCTGCTCGAACAGGGCCGAGCCGATGACGTTCGGGTACCAGACGTTGGCCAGATCCGGATGCGGGCCCGTCGGCGTACCGGCGGCGCCTCCCGAGCCGGTGACGATCGAACTGGTAGGAGAAATCTGGCTGTAGCCCAACATCTCCTGCCCGTCCCGGCGCAGGTGCCGTTTCTCGATGAAGAGCTGTGCGAGCACGCCGACCGTGTTGCCTGGGTCTTTCAGTTGATCAGGCCGCTGAACTGCGGGTCGGTCTTGTTGGGCAGATCCGAGTGCACGGCACCGAGCGAGGCTTCGGCCGTGAACGCCTTGCGGAAATCCAGCGGCCTGCGGGTGAGGATGTCCACATTGCCTGCGACGCCGCCTTCCACCAGATCGGCCGTCGAGCTCTTGCGCACGATCACGCTGCCGACCAGCTCGGACGGCAGCAGCGAGTAGCTGACGCTGCGGCCCACGGTCCCGACCTGATTCAACACGAACCAGTCGCCCGAACCGATCAGGTGCCCGTTGATCAGGGTCTGCGTCAGGCTCGGCGCCGTGCCGCGCAGGCTCACGCGATCGTTCTCGTCGAAGCCGCCCTCACTCGCGCTGGCCGAGCTGATGGTGACGCCGGGTGCGCGCTGCAACGAGTCGGCGACGTTCTTGTCGGGCATCTTGCCGATGTCTTCAGCGGTGATCACTTCGACCACTGTGTCGGCGCTGCGCTTCTTGTTCAGCGATTGTTCGAGCGAGGCGCGGATGCCTCGCACGATCACGGCCTCCATCTGCACCGGCTTGGTGGCCGGTGCCTTTGTTTCTGCTGGCTGGCTGGGCTCCTTCGCCTCGGCTGCCTGCTGCGCATGCGCGGCAAGGGCCGCGCTCATCAGCATGAGCGCAACCGCCGAAGCGATGGGTGTTTGCTTGCTTTTCATGGTCACCTCTCGGGTTTGGCCTTCGGATGAACTGCGGCCTGTTACGACACACGGATCGCGCTTCGAGCATCACGATGCGGAGCACTGCTCGAAGGACCCCTCCAACACAACTTTACGCAGGATGCATGCCACTATGCTACCACTGCGTGCCAATGTGCTACCAGTTAGTGAAAACGCTGTACTTCCCAGGCATTTCAGGGGAAATTGGCCCGACCGGAGCAGGACCTCAAGGAGTGGATGGCGCACAGAAGCAGTGCAGTGGTACGCAATCTGGCGCTTAACTGGTATTATTCGGGTGCGTGCCCGCAAGAGTCGCGCATCCCGCCGACCGGGCGGGCAGAAGGCCGTTGCATGAAATCCCTGGCACCCGTACTGCAAACGCTGGATCCGAACAGCAATCTCCCGCTCTACCAGCAGTTGCAGCGAGCCCTGCGCGATGCGATAGAGCAGCGCGTTCTCGGGCCTGAAGATGCGTTGCCTTCCGAGCGGCAACTGGCCGCGGAGCTCGGCGTCTCGCGCATCACGGTGCGCAAGGCCATCGACGGCCTGGCCGCCGAGGGCCTGCTGGTCAGCCGGCAAGGCTCGGGCAATTTCGTTTCGGCCCGCATCGACAAGAACTTCGCGAAGCTGACCTCGTTCTCCGAGGACATGCGGTCGCGCGGCCGGCGTCCGCACAGCGTCTGGCTCAACCGCTCGCAAGGCACGGTGACGCCGGAGGAGGCGCTCAAGCTGGCGCTGAGCCCAGGCACGCTGGTGTATCGCTTCCACCGCCTGCGTTTTGCCGACGAGGCGCCGATGGCGATCGAGTTGGCGACCATGGTGGCCGCGTGCCTGCCGCCGATGGACGCCATTGGCGAATCCTTGTACGCCGCATTGGAAGCGCTGGGCAACCGCCCGGTGCGGGCGCTGCAGCGACTGCGTGCGCTGCTGCTCAATGCCGAGCAGGCCCAGTTGCTGGAGGCCAAGGAAGGCGACGCCGGCCTGCTGGTCGAACGCCTGGGCTACCTGCGCGATGGCCGGGCGATCGAACTGTCGCAGTCGTACTACCGCGGCGACATGTACGACTTCATCGCCGAGCTGAACGCCGGCTGAGCCGGCGCGTCCCTGCGGCCAGGCCCTAGTACTAGCGCTTCAACCGGACGTTGAGTTTGTCGCGTCCGTACATCATCGGCCACACGATGACCATCGCGCGGCATCGAATTCATAGGCGAGATGGCCCCCGTCGTCAGCGGGCCGCCCCTAGAAGTCGCAGGTGCTGCTCAGTGGCGGATCGGTTGCAGGCACGCTGTCTTCGCGCGCCGTGCCGTGCTTGCGCAGCGAGTTCACTGCAGCATCGACCTGCGTCGGCGAAAGCACGCGGCCGCGGGCGTGGAAAACCCAGTCGACGTCCTGCTCATAGACCCGCGGCTGCGCGCTGGCCGGCAGCAGGCCGCCGGGCGAGAACCACAGGTTGAAGTTGATCGTCATCGGCACCACGGGATAGTTGCGCCCGCCGTGCTCCGCGAGCAGCCGGCCGTCGAGGTAGTGCCACGTCTTGCCATCGGCCACCTGCATCAACAGCACATGCCAGCCGCCAGCGCACCGAATTCCTCGTGCGCCTGGTTGTAGGCCTGCCAGGGCTCGACGCGCACGGTCTGCCAGGTGATGCCGTACAGCCGTGTGCGCTCGCTGCCCCAGCCGCCGTTGGCCAGATACTCCAGTCGATCTCGCTGAACTCGGGGTCGAAGTCAAAGCGCAGCGGACTCACCGCGTAGAAGGTCTGGATGACGGGGTCGCCATCGATACCCTGCACCGGCGCATCGTTGAAGCGCACGCGCGCGGCATAGGTGCCTTCGAGGTATTTGCGTGCGTGGCACAGCTGAGCCTGGAAGGTGCCTTGCGGCGTGCCGTCGGTGCGTGCATTCAGCCGCAAGAGGCGGTTGCCAGGCAGCGCCGGGTCGTCGACCAGCGACATGGCGTCGGGGCCCCAGTGGGCACCGGGAACGCCCGGATGTCCGGGCTTGCTGCGCACTGTCCATCCGCCGTGGCCTCAATGCGCCGGCATGCGGATAGCTGAAGTCATCGAAGAACACGCCCGTATCGGGTGTGCCGGCCGTGCAGACCGTCGTCCATGCGGCGAACCCGCCCGGCAGGAGCAGCAAACGCGCGAGGCGGCTCATGCGGATGCCGGCCTCAGGCCTTGGCCGGCTCGCCGTCGGCCACGGCCTCCGCCGCTGCACCGTCGGCCTCTGGAGCGGGCTCCGCGGCATCCACAGTGCCAGCAGCAGCACCGGCGCTGCGCAGCCCAGCACCCACAGGAAGAAGTGCTGGTAGCCCAGTGCGATCTGAATGTCGCCGCTGACGAACTTGAAGAGCACGAAGCCCAGCTGCATCACGCCTGTGCCCAGGGCGTAGTGCGCGGTCTGGTACTTGCCGGGCGCAAGCACCTGCATCATGAAGAGGATGATGCCGACGAAGCCGAAACCGTAGCCGAACATCTCGATGCTCACCAGGGCCGTGATCAGGGTCAGCGAAGTGGGCGCGGTCACCGCCAGGTAGTAGTACACGAGGTTGGGCAGATTCACGGCCAGGATCAGCGGCACGATCGCGCGCTTGAGGCCCAGCCACGATGTGAAGTAGCCACCCAGCACGCTGCCGAGCAGGAAGGCCACTGTGCCCATGGTGCCGTAGGCCACACCGACTTCGTCGATGCTCAAGGCCAGCCCGCCGTGCGCGCGCGTGTCGCGCAGGAAGAGCGGACCGATCGTCTGGATCTGTGCCTCGCCCGCGCGGAAAAGGATGATGAAGAGGATGGCCCACCAGACGCCGGGCTTCTTGAGGAAATCGGCCAGTACGTCGCGCAGCGTATCGGCCACATCGCGCACCGAGGCGGGCACATGGGATGCGGCCTGGCCCGGCGGCAGAGCCCAGCTGTGGTACAGCCCGAGCGTGATCATGGCCAGCGCCAGCAGCCCGAAGACGATGGCCCAGGCACTGTTCACCGCCATGTGCGCAGCCAGCACGCCGGCGAGGTACATGAGGCCGCCCTGCGCCGCCAGCCTCGCACCGTTGAAGAACGCTCCTTGCCATCCGGCGTACGCCGCCTGACGCTTGGCCGACAGACTGGCGATGTACAGGCCGTCGGCCGCAATGTCGTGCGTGGCCGCCGCCACCGAGATGATGGCGAGCGTGGCCAGGCTGATGGTCACGTAGGCCGGCAGATGCAGGGACAGCGCCAGCAGGCCCAGGCTCGCACCGCCGATGAGCTGGAACAGCACGACCAGCGCCTTCTTGCTGCGCGCCAGCTCGAGGAACGGACTCCACAGCGGCTTGAAGACCCAGGCTAGCCCGAGCAGGCCGGTCCAGTGGGAGACCTGGTCGTTCGTTGCGCCCAGGCTCTGGTACATCTGGCCGGCGAGAAAGGCCACCGCGTAGAAGGGCAGACCCTCTGCGAAGTACAGGGTCGGAACCCAGAACATCGGCGAGCGTTTCGGCGTTGCGTCGTGTTGCATGAGGTCGGCTCGTGGTGCGGATGGGTTCGGGAAGGGGGCTCAGACAATCCGCGGCGTGAGCGTGACGGGCGATCGCGTCCCGGCGTCGAGGCGGCCCTCGAGCCAGGCGCGCAACGCTTCCAGCGCACCATCGGCATAACCCAAGTCACCACCGCGGGCGCGGCGATGTCGAGCACCTGGAAAGGGTTCCACAGCACCAGGTGCAGGTCGGGGCGCGCTTCGCATGCTGCGGCGCCGTAGCGCGTGCGGTGGTTGGACACCAGCACATTCAGGCGGTGATCGCGCGGCAGCGTGGCAGCGTCCAGCTTGCGCAGGTCGGCGATCTGCACGAACTCGACGTCGGCATAGCTCCCGAACAGAGGCGTGATCTGCTGTGCCGACAGGCCCGCCTCCGAGACACCGTCGAAGTCGACGCTGCGCTGCGTGAGGACGCGCAAGGCCGTGTCGCGCGGCGGTGCCTTTGCGCCGCCGAAGGCCGTGAGGCCGCGGGCCAGCCGGAGCGCACCAGCGCGTCATCGGCCGAGCGTTGCGCGGCGTCGTAGGCGCCGGGCGTCGACGGAAGCGCTCGGCCAGCGCATCCAGTCGTGCGGCGGCTCGCTGCAGCGGCGCCAGCTCCAGATCGCCGCTTTGCAGTGCGCGGCGATGGCGTCGATGGCGGCGGCCTGCTCGGCCTGCGTGCCCTGGGCCAGTGGCATGTCGGCGCCGGCCTGCAGGGTCAGCACGGCGGCCCGTGCATGGCCGTAGCGCTCGTGCACCGCCTTCATCATCAAGGCATCGGTGATGACGACGCCCCGATAGCCGATGGATTCGCGCAGCAGGCCCGTGAGCACGCGCTTCGACAAGGTGCCGGGTGCTCGGGGTCGAGCTGCGGGTAGACGATGTGCGCCGTCATCAATGGCCGGCGCGCAAGCCGCCAGTGCACGGAACGGCCTGAGCTCCAGCGCTTCGAGTTCGGCCAGTGACTTGTCCACCGTCGGCAGCGCGTGGTGCGAGTCGACATGCGTGTCGCCGTGGCCGGGAAGTGCTTCACGCAGCAGGCCACGCCCTCGCGCAGCGAGCCACGCATCCACGCAGCGGCGAGGCGCGCCACGCGGTCCGGGTCTTCGCCGAAGCTGCGCTCGGCGATCACCGGGTTGGCCGGGTTGTTGTTCACATCGAGCACCGGCGCGAAGTTCCAGTTGATGCCCAGGCTGCGCAGGCCGCGCGCCACGGCGGCCCCCACCTGCTCGGCCAGCGCTTCGTCGTCGCGGCCCCCAGCGCCATCGCCGCCGGCGCCTGCGCAAGAAGGCGGCGCGCGCCACCGAGCCGCCCTCCTGGTCGATGCCGATCAGGGCTGCGGGCCCCATCACTTCACGCAGGTCGGAAGTGAGCCGGCGCACTTCCGCCTCGCGACCGAGATTGCGCCGAAACAGGCACACCGCACGAATGCGGTGCTCGCGCAGGAACGCGGCCGTGCCGGCGTCCAGCGTGATGCCCGGGATGTCGACCATCACGAGCTGGCCGGGGTGGAAGTCGGTCGGATTCATGAGCTGGGCATCGAAGCAAGAAGGAACCTTCGCCGCGCATCGGGTCGGCGCGCAGCCTCGGGCGTCATTGAGTGCGTGTCACTTTGGCGAGATGAGGTGGGCGGTCCGGTCCAGGCCACGGGCGCGCGCCCAGCGTTTCGACCATGGGATAGAAGCTCTGGACGGCGGCTATCGGGTCCAGGTCTTCGCTGTCGGTCGCGACCAGCGGCAGTTCGCTGCCGGGCGTCCCGCCGGCGCGGCGAGCAGCACGCGGGCGCCACGTCGGCGCATGTCTTCGGCCAGTGCGAGCAGGCCGGCCTGGGCCGGACCGCGCGGCGCGATCACCAGCAGCGGATAGCCCTCATCGATAGCGCCATGGGCCCGTGCTTGACCTCGGCGCCGGAGAAGGCCTCGGCCTGGATGCCGCAGGTCTCCTTGAACTTGAGCGCCGCCTCCAGCGCAATCGGCAGCCCGGTGCCGCGGCCGATGACGAAGAGCCGGTCCACCTCGCCAGCGCGTCGACGGCCGGGCGCCAGTCCTGCTGCGCGGCGCGCTCGAGCGCGGCGGGCAGTTGCTGCAGCGCCGCCTGCAGCGCTGCATCGTCCTGCCAGCTCGCCACGACGCGGGCGCCGGCTGCCAGCTGCGCGATGTAGCTCTTGGTGGCGGCGACGCTGGTTTCGACGCCTGCATGCAGCGGGAACACCATTGCGCGGCCTGCGCCAGCGGCGAGCGGTCGTCATTGACGAAGGCCGCGGTGCGCGCGCCGCCTTCGCGGAAGAAGCGTGTCGGCGCCACCAGATCGGGGCTCTGGCCCGATTGGGAGAAGGCCAGCGACACCAGGCCGTCGCAGATCAGGCGCGACTGGTACAGCGTGATCAACGACATGGGCAGCGAGGTCACGAGGCGGCCCAGGCGCGCCATGATCAGATAGGCCATGTAGTGCGCCGCATGGTCGGAGCTGCCACGCGCCACCGTCAGCAATGGACAGTGGTGGCTGCTCGCGCAGGCCCGCACCCAGCGAGGCGTAGGCAGGTCCATCGGCCTGCAGCAGGCGGGCCACGGCGTCGGGCGCCTGGCAGGCCTCATCCAGCATCCGCGAGCTCAATCTCTTCTCCTTCAGCCATCACGCGTTGTAGTTGCAGATCGCGGTCCAGCACCACCAGGTCGGCGTGCGTGCCTGCGCTCAGCCGGCCCGATCGTTCAAGCCGAGGTAGTCGGCCGCATAGGTGGAGACGCGGCGCGACGCGTCCTCGATCTCGAGTCCCAGGTCCACCAGTTGCGCAGCGCCTGGTCCATGGTGAGCGTGCTGCCGCCAGCGTGCCGTCGGCCAGGCGCACGCCGTTCATGCATTTGGTGACCGAGTGGCGGCCAAGGCGGTAGTCGCCGTCGGGCATGCCGGTGGCGGCCGTGGAATCGGTGACGCAGAACAGGCAGGGGATAGACCGCAAGGCCACGCGTATGGCGCCGGGGTGCACGTGCAGCAAGTCGGGGATCAGCTCCGAGTAGCGCGCATGGGCGAGCGCCGCGCCCACCATGCCCGGTTCGCGGTGATGCAGCCCCGTCATGGCGTTGAACAGATGCGTGAAGCCGCTCGCGCCGCGAGCCAGTGCCGCCACGCCGTCCTCATAGGTGCCGAGCGTATGGCCGATCTGCACCTGAAAGCCGGCCGAACGCAATTGCTCGACGATGTCGAGGTTGCCAGGCAGCTCGGGCGCAAGCGTGATGAGGCGGATGGGCGCCAGTGCGTTCAGCGACTGGATCTCCGTCACCGACGTCGGCCGGGCGAAATCGGGCTGCGCACCCAGCTTGCCGGGATTGATGTAGGGCCCCTCCAGGTGCACGCCCAGCACGCGTGCCGTGCCTCTTGCACGCTGGCGGCAAATCGGGCCGACGGCGGTCATCGCCATTTCGAGCTCGCCGAGCGGCGCCGTCATCGTGGTGGCCAGCAAGGCGGTGGTGCCGTGGCGTGCGTGCATGCGTGCAATGCGATGCGCCGCGTCGCCGCCTTCCATGATGTCTCGCCCGCCACCGCCATGCACGTGCTGGTCGATGAAGCCAGGCAACACGATAGCGATCGCCTCTTGCCTGACCTGGCTTTCGGTCACGGCGACGCCGGTGATGCGCTGGATGCGTCCGCCGGCGTGCTCCAGCACGCCGTGCACGAAACCTTGCGGCGTCAGGATGTGGCCTTCGATGCGCTGTTGTGCGCTCATGCGTCTCTTCTCATTTCGGCCACGAAGCCGTAATAGTCACTGCGACAGTAGGAATGCGTGAGCTCGACGGGGGATCCCGTGTCCAGATAGCCCACGCGAGTGATGAACAACACAGCTTGGTTGTTGGGGACCTTCAGCAGTTCCGCCAGATGGGCCTGGGCATTCAGTGCGCGGATGTGCTGCAGCGCCCGCACCGGCGCCTTGCCAGCATAGCCAGATGTTCGTACAGCGATGCATCGACCTGCACGGGATCGGGCAGCACCGTTTCCGGCAACACGCTCACCTCGTAGGCCATCACCACGTCATCGGCCAGCCGCAGGCGCTCCAGGCGTGCCACGCGCGAACCGTTCGACACGCCCAGGCTGAGCTGTTCGTCGGGCGTGGCCGCAGAAAACACGCGGTTGAGCCAGCGTGAAGACGGCTTGTAGCCGCGCTGGTGCAGCTCTTCGGAGAAACTCGTCAGCCGCGACAGCGGCTGCACGAGCTTGGGCGATGTAGTTGCCCGAGCCCTGGCGCCGCACGACCAATCCTTGTTCGACCAGTTGATCGATCGCGCGGCGAGCCGTGACGCGGGACATGGGTGAGCGACTCTGACAGCACACGTTCCGAGGGCAGGGCTTCGTCGGCCTGGTAGTGGCCGTCGCGGATGCCTGCGCCAGTGTTTGCGCCAGTTGGAGATACAGCGGCGACGCCGCGCGCACGTCGGGCTGGAACTCGAAGCGCAGCTTGTTCACGATGCGGCCCTGCCCAGCGATTGGCGCACCAGTTGCAACGCGCCGTCGGCCGAGTCACCGGCCTGTGCGACGCGGCGCGCGAGCAGCTGCGGCGACAGGCGCGGTGCCAGCCTGAGCCCGATGCTGCCGCACATCACGAGCGGCAGCTCGCCTGCGGGGTCCAGCGCCACGGCAATGGCTTCGAACGCCTGAACGCAGCGCCCACCAGGTCGGCAGCGTAGACATCCGCAGGCTCGGCCTCGAACACCAGTGGCGCGAGCTGGGCGTAAGCATGCTGGCCGGCATGCTCGCACCAGGCCAGCAGGGCTTCGCGCGTGCTGCCGGCGAACTGCCAGATCGCATGCACCAGCGGACCGGCTTCTGCGCGGCCGTCGACCGCGCGATGAGCCTGACGCATCGCGCGCAAGCCCAGCCAGGCGCCGCCGCCCTCGTCTCCCACCGGAAAGCCCCAGCACCGACAGACACACGTTGCCCGTTGCGCCGCAATGCCTCGCCGACGCTGCCGGTGCCAGCCGCCACCACCGACCCTGCCTGGCCGCGATGGGCGCCGAGCAGGGTGGTGTACGCGTCCGTATCGAGCGCGATCTGCAGATAGGGCGGCGCGGCGGCCAGCAGTGCTTCGCATCGCTCGCGAACATGAGCTCCGGCCAATCCCAATCCCAGCGCGCACTGTCCGGGTGCTGCGGGGTCTAAGCCCGCGGAGCGGAAGGCCGCGGCAATGGCCTCGTCAATGTGAGCCCAGGCTTGCTCGATGCCCTGACCCAGGCCGGAGGGGCCGGCCTCGCCAAAACCCAGTACGACACCATCGGCTGCCGTGACGCGGGCCCGCGTGCCTGTGCCGCCGCCATCGACGCCGATCAGATAACGGGCATCAGCCTTGTGCAACTGCGGTCGAAGATGCGTGCTCATCATTTGATACCAGTCTAGTACCAGAAATACCAGATTGTCAATTGGTATGCAGCGTTGGTTGTGGCTCTGCAAGGAACCTTGCTGGGTGGCGGTCGTGTCGGGCAATACCAGTTTAAGGCCAAGCGATGATGGTTGCCCGCGCAGCCCGGCGACGCTCGCCTTCGCCGCCCGAGACGCTTGCGCGAGCTGCGAAACGAAAGCAGGCGCTGGGCGCAAGCTTCGCGCACAGGCGGGGCTTGGCGAGGTCGTGTTGGAGCTGCTACAATCTGTGGTTCCTCGCCGCGGAGGGGTGCCCGAGTGGCTAAAGGGGCAGACTGTAAATCTGTTGGCTTACGCCTACGCTGGTTCGAATCCAGCCTCCTCCACCAAAAGGCGAACTGTGAAAGATGGATTGCGTGCGGTTCGGCTTGGCCGGCGAAGAGTGATACCCGCTAAGGGCGCGCAAGCGCCTCACGCGGCTCCCAGGCGGGAGTAGTTCAATGGTAGAACCTTAGCCTTCCAAAGCTAATGACGCGGGTTCGATTCCCGTCTCCCGCTCCAATCCGATGTGTGAGAACGAGGCTCGTTGTGAGCCCGTTCGTGTTTGTGGTCGATAGTGTTTTGGGTTTGCCGCATGAGCCCAGGCCAGTATCGATGCCATGTGGCTCAGTGGTAGAGCACTCCCTTGGTAAGGGAGAGGTCGCGCGTTCGATCCGCGCCATGGGCACCACCGACAGAAGCACACCGTCAACAGCGATCGCTAGGAGCTAGAAATGGCAAAAGGCAAGTTTGAGCGCACGAAGCCGCACGTGAACGTGGGGACGATTGGGCACGTGGACCATGGCAAGACGACGCTGACGGCGGCGATCACGACGGTGCTGAGCAAGCTGTTCGGCGGCGAAGCCAAGGCGTACGACCAGATCGACGCGGCGCCGGAGGAGAAGGCGCGCGGCATCACGATCAACACCGCGCACGTCGAATACGAGACCAAGAACCGCCACTACGCGCACGTTGACTGCCCCGGGCACGCCGACTACGTGAAGAACATGATCACCGGTGCCGCCCAGATGGACGGCGCGATCCTGGTGTGCTCGGCCGCCGACGGCCCGATGCCGCAAACGCGCGAACACATCCTGCTGGCGCGCCAGGTGGCGTGCCCTACATCATCGTGTTCCTGAACAAGTGCGACATGGTCGACGACGCCGAGCTGCTGGAGCTCGTCGAGATGGAGGTGCGCGAGCTGCTGAGCAAGTACGACTTCCCCGGTGACGACACGCCCATCATCAAGGGCTCGGCCAAGCTGGCGCTGGAAGGCGACAAGGGCGACCTGGGCGAGCAGGCCATCATGCGCTGGCCGATGCGCTGGACAGCTACATCCCCACGCCCGAGCGCGCCATCGACGGGGCCTTCCTGATGCCGGTGGAAGACGTGTTCTCCATCTCCGGGCGCGGCACCGTGGTGACCGGGCGCATCGAGCGCGGCATCATCAAGGTGGGCGAGGAAATCGAGATCGTGGGCATCAAGCCACGCAGAAGACCACCTGCACCGGCGTGGAGATGTTCCGCAAGCTGCTGGACCAGGGGCAGGCCGGCGACAACGTGGGCATCCTGCTGCGCGGCACCAAGCGTGAAGAAGTCGAGCGCGGCCAAGTGCTGTGCAAGCCCGCAGCATCAAGCCGCACACCCACTTCACGGCCGAGGTGTACGTGCTGAGCAAGGAAGAGGGCGGGCGCCACACGCCGTTCTTCAACAACTACCGGCCGCAGTTCTACTTCCGCACCACCGACGTCACCGGCGCCATCGAGCTGCCCAAGAACAAGGAGATGGTGATGCCGGGCGACAACGTGACGATCACCGTCAAGCTGATCGCCCCCATCGCCATGGAAGAAGGCCTGCGCTTCGCCATCCGCGAGGGCGGCCGCACCGTCGGCGCCGGCGTCGTCGCTAAGATCGTCGAGTAATCGTTAACTGAATTCGCGTAGGGGTATAGCTCAATTGGCAGAGCGTCGGTCTCCAAAACCGAAGGTTGGGGGTTCGATTCCCTCTGCCCCTGCCACCCGCGAACCATCGGAGACTTGATCCGGCAGCCAACGCTGAACTCTCAAGCACGAAACGCGGCAGCCCGCAAGGACCCAAACGGCCCGGCGGGCTTTGCTGCTGAAAGTGTCGATGAGTTGTCCTTCGCCGAAGGCAGCGAACACACCGGATCGATGAAGTGAACAGATGAGCAATCCGTCCGTTGAAACCGTTTCCACTGGCGCCGACAAGGCCAAGCTGGCTGTTGCCGGCTTGCTGGTGGTGGCTGCGGTGGTGGCCTTCTATGCGCTGGGCAAGCAGGACCTGTGGCTGCGCGTGGTCGCGTTGCTCGGGCGCTGGTCCTCGCCGTGATCGTGTTTCTTCACGGCCGAGCAGGGCAAGGCACTCGTGGCCTTCGGCCGCGATGCTTGGCGCGAACTGCGCAAGGTGGTATGGCCGACCCGCAAGGAGGCCGTCCAGATGAACCGGCTATGTCTTCGCCTTCGTGGTGGTGATGGCGCTGTTCCTGTGGATCACCGACAAGACGCTGGAATGGGCGTTGTACGACCTGGTCCTGGGTTGGAAAGCACTGACGACTAACGAGGCTGATGATGAAGCGAAGCTGAAAACACTGCCGCCACGTCGCCGCTGCGCTGGTACGTGGTGCACGCCTACTCCGGCATGGAGAAGGCCGTGGAGCGCAAACCTGCGCGAGCGCATCGACCGCTCCGGCATGCAGGCCAAGTTCGGCCGCATCCTGGTGCCGACCGAAGAAGTCGTGGAAATGAAGAACGGCAAGAAGGCCGTCACCGAGCGTCGCTTCCTTTCCGGCTATGTGCTGGTCGAGATGGTGATGAAAGACGACACCTGGCACCTGGTGAAGCACACCTCCAAGGTGACGGGCTTCGTCGGCGGCGCCAAGAACCGCCCCGTGCCGATCTCGGAAGACGAGGTCATGAAGATCGTCAACCAGATGGCAAGAAGGCATCGAGAAGCCCCGCCCAAGGTCGAGTGGGAGGTTGGCGAGGTGGTGGCGCGTCAAGGAAGGCCCGTTCACCGACTTCAACGGTGCCATCGAGGAAGTCAACTACGACAAATCCAAGGTGCGCGTCTCGGTCCACGATCTTTCGGTCGTGCCACGCCGCGTGGAACTCGACTTCCACCAGGTCGAGAAGATCTAGGACCCTCGGCGGTGGGGTCGAGGCGGCGACGCTTCGAACACCGCTCGTTGCTGCCGGTGACGTGACACCGGTGTGAGGAGC
>CAJUWN010001919.1:0-18759 GCA_910589765.1 Avena atlantica
TGCTTTAAATAGCCCTAGAACCATAAAACTGTGGCAATAGCTCATGAAAACGGCCATAAAACGCGAAAACGACGAGTTTCTGGTCATATCTTTCCAACATGTTCAGGTCGGAGGTCATTGTAAATCGCCCTAAACCCCTAAACAATGGCAGTAGCTTCATGAAAATGGCCATAAAACACGAAAACTACAAGTTTTTAGTCATATATCTAAAAATGTAACGGGTCTTACATGCCTTGCAAATCCAATTGCAACCAAAAACCGTGGGCAATAACTCATAAAAATGGCCATAAACACGAAAAAGACGAGTTTTTAGGCATAACTCTCAAACATGTATCGGGTCTTAAAGTCGTTGTAAATCCCCTAGAACCCAAAACTGTGGCAATAGCTCATGAAAATGGCCATAAAACGCGAGAACGGAGAGTTTCTGGTCATATCTCTCAAAATGTCAGGGTTCTTTCGAGACATGCAAATCCGGCTGAAACACAAAAACTGTGGGCAATACTCATGAAAATGACCATATAACACGAAACGACGAGTTTTTAGGCATAACTCTCAAATATGTACGGGTCTTAAAGTTGCTTTAAATAGACCTAGAACCATAAAACTGTGGGCAATAGCTCTTGAAAAGACCATAAAACAAGAAAACGACGAGTTTCTGGTCATATCTTTCCAACATGTATCAGGTCGGAAGGTCACTGTAAATCGCCCTAGAACCCCTAAACTGTGGGCAAGAGCTCATGAAAACGGCCATAAAACGCGAGATAGGAGAGTTTCTCGTCATATCTCCAAACATGTCAGGGTTCTTTCGAGACATGCAAATCCGGGGGCTGAAACCCAAAAAATGTGGGCAATAGCTCATGAAAACGGCCATAAAACGCGAGAACGGCGAGTTTCTGGTCATATCTCTCAAAATGTCAGGGTTCTTTCGAGACATGCAAATCCGGCTGAACCCAAAAACTGTGGGCAATAACTCATGAAAATGACCATATAACACGAAAACGACGAGTTTTTAGGCATAACTCTCAAATATGTACTGGGTCTTAAAGTTGCTTTAAATAGACCTAGAACCATAAAACTGTGGGCAATAGCTCATGAAAACGACCATAAAACAAGAAAACGACGAGTTTCTGGTCATATCTTTCCAACATGTATCAGGTCGGAAGGTCACATAAAAAGCCTAGAACCCCTAAACTGTGGGCAAGAGCTCATGAAAACGGCCATAAAACGCGAGAACGGCGAGTTTCTGGTCATATCTCTCAACATGTCAGGGTTCTTTCGAGACATGCAAATCCGGCTGAAACCCAAAAAATGTGGGCAATAGCTCATGAAAATGGCCATAAAACGCGAGAACGGCGAGTTTCTGGTCATATCTCTCAAAAATGTCAAGGTTCTTTCGAGACATGCAAATCCGGCTGAAACCCAAAAACTGTGGGCAATAACTCATGAAAATGACCATAAAACACGAAAACGACGAGTTTTTAGTCATATATCTCAAAAATGTAATGGGTCTTACATGCCTTGCAAATCCAATTGGAACCAAAAACCGCATAAAAATGGCCATAAACACGAAAAAGACGAGTTTTTAGGCATAACTCTCAAACATGTATCGGGTCTTAAAGTCGTTGTAAATCGCCCTAGAACCCCAAAACTGTGGGCAATAGCTCATGAAAACGGCCATAAAACGCGAGATAGGAGAGTTTCTGGTCATATCTCTCAAACATGTCAGGGTTCTTTCGAGACATGCAAATCCGGCTGCAACCCAAAAAATGTGGGCAATAACTCATGAAAATGACCATAAAACACAAAAACGACGAGTTTTTAGGCATAACTCTCAAATATGTACCGGGTCTTAAGGTTGCTTTAAATAGCCCTAGAACCATAAAACTGTGGGCAATATCTCATGAAAACGACCATAAAACAAGAAAACGACGAGTTTCTGGTCATATCTTTCCAACATGTATCAGTTCGGAAGGTCACTGTAAATCGCCCTAGAACCCCTAAACTGTGGGCAATAGCTCATGAAAACGGCCATAAAACACGAGAACGGTGAGTTTCTGGTCATATCTCTCAAAAATGTATGGGTTCTTTCGAGACATGCAAATCCGGCTAAAACCCAAAAACTGTGGGCAATAACTCATGAAAATGACCATAAAACACGAAAAAGACGAGTGTTCAGGCATAACTCTCAAACATGTATCGGGTCTTAAGGTTGCTTTAAATAGCCCTAGAACCATAAAACTGTGGGCAATAGCTCATGAAAACGGCCATAAAACGCGAAAACGACGAGTTTCTGGTCATATCTTTCCAACATGTATCAGGTCGGAAGGTCACTGTAAATCGCCCTAGAACCCCTAAATTGTGGGCAATAGCTCATGAAAACGGCCATAAAACACGAGAACGGCGAGTTTCTGGTCATATCTCTCAAAAATGTATGGGTTCTTTCAAGACATGCAAATCCGGCTGAAACCCAAAAACTGTGGGCAATAACTCATGAAAATGACCATAAAACACGAAAAAGATGAGTGTTCAGGCATAACTCTCAAACATGTATCGGGTCTTAAGGTTGCTTTAAATAGCCCTAGAACCATAAAACTGTGGGCAATAGCTCATGAAAACGGCCATAAAACGCGAAAACGACGAGTTTCTGGTCATATCTTTCCAACATGTATCAGGTCGGAAGGTCATTGTAAATCGCCCTAGAACCCCTAAACAATGGGCAGTAGCTCATGAAAATGGCCATAAAACACGAAAACTACAAGTTTTTAGTCATATATCTAAAAATGTAACGGGTCTTACATGCCTTGCAAATCCAATTGCAACCAAAAACCGTGGGCAATAACTCATAAAAATGGCCATAAACACGAAAAAGACGAGTTTTTAGGCATAACTCTCAAACATGTATCGGGTCTTAAAGTCGTTGTAAATCACCCTAGAACCCCAAAACTGTGGCAATAGCTCATGAAAATGGCCATAAAACGCGAGAACGGAGAGTTTCTGGTCATATCTCTCAAACATGTCAGGGTTCTTTCGAGACATGCAAATCCGGCTGAAACCCAAAAACTGTGGGCAATAACTCATGAAAATGACCATATAACACGAAAACGACGAGTTTTTAGGCATAACTCTCAAATATGTACCGGGTCTTAAAGTTGCTTTAAATAGACCTAGAACCATAAAACTGTGGGCAATAGCTCTTGAAAACGACCATAAAACAAGAAAACGACGAGTTTCTGGTCATATCTTTCCAACATGTATCAGGTCGGAAGGTCACTGTAAATCGCCCTAGAACCCCTAAACTGTGGGCAAGAGCTCATGAAAACGGCCATAAAACGCGAGATAGGAGAGTTTCTCGTCATATCTCTCAAACATGTCAGGGTTCTTTCGAGACATGCAAATCCGGCTGAAACCCAAAAAATGTGGGCAATAGCTCATGAAAACGGCCATAAAACGCGAGAACGGCGAGTTTCTGGTCATATCTCTCAAAAATGTCAGGGTTCTTTCGAGACATGCAAATCCGGCTGAAACCCAAAAACTGTGGGCAATAACTCATGAAAATGACCATAAAACACGAAAACGACGAGTTTTTAGGCATAACTCTCAAACATGTATCGGGTCTTAAAGTCGTTGTAAATAGCCCTAGAACCCTAAAACTGTGGGCAATAGCTCATGAAAACGGCCATAAAACGCGAGAACGGCGAGTTTCTGGTCACATTTCTCAAACATGTCAGGGTTCTTTCGAGACATGCAAATCCGGCTGAAACCCAAAATCTGTGGGTAATAACTCATGAAAATGACCATAAAACACGAAAACGACGAGTTTTTAGGCATAACTCTCAAACATGTATCGGATCTTAAGGTTGCTTTAAATAGCCCTAAAACCATAAAACTGTGGGCAATAGCTCATGAAAACGGCCATAAAACGCGAAAACGACGAGTTTCTGGTCATATCTTTCCAACATGTATCAGGTCGGAAGGTCATTGTAAATCGCCCTAGAACCCAAAAAAGTGGGCGGTAGCTCATGAAAATGGCCATAAAACACGAAAACTACGAGTTTTTAGTCATATATCTCAAAAATGTAACGGGTCTTACATGCCTTGCAAATCCAATTGGAACTAAAAACCGTGGGCAATAACTCATAAAAATGGCCATAAACACGAAAAAGACGAGTTTTTAGGCATAACTCTCAAACATGTATCGGGTCTTAAAGTCGTTGTAAATCGCCCTAGAACCCCAAAACTGTGGGCAATAGCTCATGAAAACGGCCATAAAACGCGAGAACGGAGAGTTTCTGGTCATATCTCTCAAACATGTCAGCGTTCTTTCGAGACATGCAAATCCGACTGAAACCCAAAAACTGTGGGCAATAACTCATGAAAATGACCATAAAACACGAAAACGACGAGTTTTTAGTCATATATCTCAAAAATGTAATGGGTCTTACATGCCTTGCAAATCCAATTGGAACCAAAAACCGCATAAAAATGGCCATAAACACGAAAAAGACGAGTTTTTAGGCATAACTCTCAAACATGTATCGGGTCTTAAAGTCGTTGTAAATCGCCCTAGAACCCCAAAAATGTGGGCAATAGCTCATGAAAACGGCCATAAAACGCGAGATAGGAGAGTTTCTGGTCATATCTCTCAAACATGTCAGGGTTCTTTCGAGACATGCAAATCCGGCTGAAACCCAAAAACTGTGGGCAATAACTCATGAAAATGACCATAAAACACGAAAACGACGAGTTTTTAGGCATTACTCTCAAACATGTACCGAGTCTTAAGGTTGCTTTAAATAGCCCTAGAACCATAAAACTGTGGGCAATCGCTCATGAAAAAGACAATAAAACAAGAAAACGACGAGTTTCTGGTCATATCTTTCCAACATGTATCAGGTCGGAAGGTCACATAAAAAGGCCTAGAACCCCTAAACTGTGGGCAAGAGCTCATGAAAACGGCCATAAAACGCGAGAACGGCGAGTTTCTGGTCATATCTCTCAAACATGTCAGGGTTCTTTCGAGACATGCAAATCCGGCTGAAACCCAAAAAATGTGGGCAATAGCTCATGAAAACGGCCATAAAACGCGAGAATGGCGAGTTTCTGGTCATATCTCTCAAAAATGTCAAGGTTCTTTCGAGGCATGCAAATCCGGCTGAAACCCAAAAACTGTGGGCAATAACTCATGAAAATGACCATAAAACACGAAAACGACGAGTTTTTAGTCATATATCTCAAAAATGTAATGGGTCTTACATGCCTTGCAAATCCAATTGGAACCAAAAACCGCATAAAAATGGCCATAAACACGAAAAAGACGAGTTTTTAGGCATAACTCTCAAACATGTATCGGGTCTTAAAGTCGTTGTAAATCGCCCTAGAACCCCAAAACTGTGGGCAATAGCTCATGAAAACGGCCATAAAACGCGAGATAGGAGAGTTTCTGGTCATATCTCTCAAACATGTCAGGGTTCTTTCGAGACATGCAAATCCGGCTGAAACCCAAAAACTGTGGGCAATAACTCATGAAAATGACCATAAAACACGAAAACGACGAGTTTTTAGGCATTACTCTCAAACATGTACCGGGTCTTAAGGTTGCTTTAAATAGCCCTAGAACCATAAAACTGTGGGCAATAGCTCATGAAAACGACCATAAAACAAGAAAACGACGAGTTTCTGGTCATATCTTTCCAACATGTATCAGGTCGGAAGGTCACATAAAAAGGCCTAGAACCCCTAAACTGTGGGCAAGAGCTCATGAAAACGGCCATAAAACGCGAGAACGGCGAGTTTCTGGTCATATCTCTCAAACATGTCAGGGTTCTTTCGAGACATGCAAATCCGGCTGAAACCCAAAAAATGTGGGCAATAGCTCATGAAAATGGCCATAAAACGCGAGAACGGCGAGTTTCTGGTCATATCTCTCAAAAATGTCAAGGTTCTTTCGAGACATGCAAATCCGGCTGAAACCCAAAAACTGTGGGCAATAACTCATGAAAATGACCATAAAACACGAAAACGACGAGTTTTTAGTCATATATCTCAAAAATGTAATGGGTCTTACATGCCTTGCAAATCCAATTGGAACCAAAAACCGCATAAAAATGGCCATAAACACGAAAAAGACGAGTTTTTAGGCATAACTCTCAAACATGTATCGGGTCTTAAAGTCGTTGTAAATCGCCCTAGAACCCCAAAACTGTGGGCAATAGCTCATGAAAACGGCCATAAAACGCGAGATAGGAGAGTTTCTGGTCATATCTCTCAAACATGTCAGGGTTCTTTTGAGACATGCAAATCCGGCTGCAACCCAAAAAATGTGGGCAATAACTCATGAAAATGACCATAAAACACAAAAACGACGAGTTTTTAGGCATAACTCTCAAATATGTACCGGGTCTTAAGGTTGCTTTAAATAGCCCTAGAACCATAAAACTGTGGGCAATATCTCATGAAAACGACCATAAAACAAGAAAACGACGAGTTTCTGGTCATATCTTTCCAACATGTATCATTTCGGAAGGTCACTGTAAATCGCCCTAGAACCCCTAAACTGTGGGCAATAGCTCATGAAAACGGCCATAAAACACGAGAACGGCGAGTTTCTGGTCATATCTCTCAAAAATGTATGGGTTCTTTCGAGACATGCAAATCCGGCTGAAACCCAAAAACTGTGGGCAATAACTCATGAAAATGACCATAAAACACGAAAAAGACGAGTGTTCAGGCATAACTCTCAAACATGTATCGGGTCTTAAGGTTGCTTTAAATAGCCCTAGAACCATAAAACTGTGGGCAATAGCTCATGAAAACGGCCATAAAACGCGAAAACGACGAGTTTCTGGTCATATCTTTCCAACATGTATCAGGTCGGAAGGTCATTGTAAATCGCCCTAGAACCCCTAAACTGTGGGCAAGAGCTCATGAAAACGGCCATAAAACGCGAGATAGGAGAGTTTCTTGTCATATCTCTCAAACATGCCAGGGTTCTTTCGAGACATGCAAATCCGGCTGAAACCCAAAAAATGTGGGCAATAGCTCATGAAAACGGCCATAAAACGCGAGAACGGCGAGTTTCTGGTCATATCTCTCAAAAATGTCAGGGTTCTTTCGAGACATGCAAATCCGGCTAAAACCCAAAAACTGTGGGCAATAACTCATGAAAATGACCATAAAACACGAAAACGACGAGTTTTTAGGCATAACTTGTTGGAGATATGCCCAAGAGGCAATAATAAAGTGGGTTATTATCATATCTTCATACTTATGATAAATGTTTATATACCATGCTATAATTGTATTAACCGGAAACATTAATACTTGTGTGATTTGTAAACTAAAATAAGAGTCCCTAGTAAAGCCTCTTGTTAAACTAGCTTGTTGGTTAATATATGATCATGGTTTCCTGATCATGAACATAGAGATGTCATTAACAACAGGGTCATATCATTAGGAGAATGATGTGATGGACATACTCCTATAGATAAGCGTAGCATAAAGATCAAGTCATTTTAAATAGTTCAATTGCTATATGCTTTCTGATACATAGTAACCTAATTCCTTCGACCATGAGATCATGCATATCACCTTTGCCGGATGGATGCTTTGATGACATCAAACACCACACCGTAACTGGGTGGCTATAAAGGTGGCATTGAGTGTTCGGAAAGTATTGGTTGAAACACATGGATCAAGAGTGGGATTTGTCCATCCATATGACAGATAGATATACTCTGGGCCCTCTCGGTGGAATGTCATCCAATTAGCTTGCAAGCATGTGACTGGGTCACAAGGGATCACATATCACGGGAACGATAAAAGAGTACTTATCGGTAACGAGGTTGAACTAGGTATGCAGAGATACCGACGATCATAACCTCGGATAAGTAAACTATCGTGAGACAAAGGGAAATTGGTATCGTATGTAAGTGGTTCATTCGATCGCAAAGTAATCGTAGAAATATGTGGGAGCCATATGAATTTCTAGATTCCTCTATTGGTTATTGTTCGGAGAAGTGTCTCGATCATGTCCGCATAATTCACGAACCGTAGGGAGACACACTTAAGGATTCGACGTTGTTTGAGTAGTTATGGTATTATGAGAAAGAGACCGAATGTTGTTCGGAGTCTCGGATGGGATCCGGGATATCACGAGGTGATCCGGAATGGTCCGTAGAATAAGATTCATATAAGGAAAGTCCCGTTTCGGAGTTGCGGAATGATTCCGGTGTTTTCATCGGGAATGTTCTAGAAGGTTCCGGAATGTCCGGCACTCCGGGGGGGGGGGGGGGGGAGGGGTACATGAATGTGTCATTACATATTGGAATGATTGCATCATGTACTAAGTGTTCTTGCTGTCCCAAATAAAGGATTAAATTGAATCCTAAAACAGAAAAGTCAAATGTCCAGTTTGAAAGTCAAACGGCTAAAACAAGAAACTATGGGAAACAAGAAAGAGGAGTTGGGAACCGACTTGAGGGAGGAGTCTCCTCCCCAAGCCGGCGCTCCACCTAAGGCCGACTTGGGGAGGGACTTCCCTCCCCTGGCCGCGCCTCCCCACCCATAAAAGGAGGGGCAGGGCTCCCCTCCTAGACACACAACTTTCTACCTCTAAATCTCCGGTTTAGAGCCGTTTTGGTTTAGAGCTTCTAATTGCTTTAGCCAGCGGTTTAGAGCCTTCTAATTGGTTTAGAGCCTTCTAATTGGTGTGTCTAATTACTAGACCACTAATAGCCTCTCTCATAAGCTCCACCATACTCGCACCGGCTTAAGGCGAAGCCCTGCGGGATTTCCCCTCTCCTTCCGGTACCACGCCGTTGTGCTGCCGGAATCACGAGGAGAGTGCTACAACCTCCGCTGCCTGCTGGAACAAGGGAGAGGAAGGTCTTCGTCGAGTACCGAACGTGTGACCGGCTGCGGGAGCGCTGCCGGAACGCAGCGCCGGAAGGATCGTCTACACGATCTTGAGATCGGAAAGAGTACGACTACATCACCCACGAGAATCTGCTCTCGTTAACCGCTTTGGAATCTTCGAGGGTAAGTTATTACATCGACTCGTTGCTACAATCTAGTAGATAGATCTTGGCTTGTTTGTTTGTATGCGATAGAAAATTTTGTTTTCCATGCTACGGACCCCTACAGTGGTATCAGAGTCGTGTCTATATGTAGATCTGTTGCACGAGTAGAACACAATGGTCATTGTGGGTGTTGATGCTTTTATTGTCGATTGCTTCTTGTGTACTTTGCATCTTGCGGTATGTTGGGATGAAGCGGCCCGGGCTAACCTTACATGACATCGTTCATGAGACTTGCTCCACGCTTGACATGCAACTTGTATTGCATAAGTGGCTTTGCGGGTGCCTGTTTCTCCTAGCATAGTTAAGATCCAATTTACAACGGGTGATTAACAATACTAGTATCAATGTTGTGGTTCTTATTCGTAAGTTAGAACGACACTTATTGAAAGCCCCAAACCACGTAAAATATGCAAAGAAAGTAGAGGCGTCTAACTTTGTTTTGCAGGGGTGTGCAGTGATGTGATATGGCCATTATTGTGATTATATATGATGTATGCAATGTTCCTTATTGTAAGTCGGCAACCGGCAGGAGCCATATGGTTGTCTTTAATTTCTGTTAAGACCCGCGTGTCTATTCAAAGTAGTTGTAATAGTTGAAGCCGGTGGACGACAACCATGGAGCAGCGTCATTGACCTTGATGCAATGCCGGTGATGATGGAGATCATGTTCGTGCTTGAAGATGGAGATCGGAAGCACAAGAAGAAAGGCCATATCATATCACATATTATGAATTGCATGTGATGTTAATCCTTTATGCATCTTGTATTGCTTAGTAGACGACGGTAGCATTATAAGATGATCCCTCATGCACATGAATTTCAAGTCATAGAGTGTTCACCCTTAGTTAGCACCGTTGCTAAAGCTTGTTGTTTCGAAGCACCACGTGATGATCGGGTGTGTTAGATTCCGCAAGTGTATACAACGTGGGCAAGCTAGATTTGCTCATGCGGAAGCTAAGGTTTGATCTTGACGAGCCTAGCATGTACAGACATGGTCTCGGAACACGGATCACCGAAAGGTAAAACATGAGTCATATAGTAGATATGATGAACATGTTGATTGTTCGCCATTGAAGCTACATCAACTCTCGTGATGATCGGTTTTGATGTGGTGGATTTGGTTCGTGTGATCACTAAAACAATGTGAGGGATATTTTTTTGAGTGGGAGTTCACCTAGATTAATTTAATTATTAATTAGAACTCAATTTATCATAAACTAAATCAAAGTGAATTTGCATAGTTGTTGTAGTCATTGGCATCCGTTTACCACCTTGCGCTTAGTTATAATTGAGATGATAGAACTATAGAATGCTGGTTAGTTACTTTACGAACTGGTATCGTATTGTTTTTGAAGTGTTAATCTAAAGTTTAAAAGTCCTATTGCAAACTTTCAGTAAGTTCCGGTTACTCCATGAAGTTTAATAATTGGTATTAAAATCAAGAGTAACAATTCCAATGTTAGTATATAAGTATCATGTTTGTCTCCATGATTCTTGATATTCAAAGGATTCTCCTAATATCAAGGTTATCTAAGGATCTGAAAGAGTTGTTTCAGAAACCATGATGTGTGGAAGATATTGTGATATCTGAAACGAAGTTTTGGTTGCAACATGATAGAGTATAATATGGCAAAGTTCATGTTCTCATATTTTGATGAGAATTTGCAAAGGGTTGTAGACACTTGTTGTCCTAATCCTCCAAAAGGTTTTGGATAGCAACATTATACTTGTAATTCATCGTTATAAGCTAAAGGTAGTTTGATCATGGACGATTCCATGATAAGGATGAATATTTGATGTAGGTAAAATGTTTACTACACCAAGAGATTACTAAATAAAGGAATTTGAAAGAACACCAAACATTTGATGATGGTGATCTACTTCAAGGTGCAAGTCCAAAGACATAGGTATTTAACTACACATGTTTTGGACTATGTGTCATATGTATGACTCCACTAATTGATGTTGATAGATTCTTTCAAACAGAAAAGGAAATACTGAAAGAGAATCTCATAAATATATGGCAGAAAAGAAAAGACTAGAATTGTTCAGTTTAAGTATATAGATGATATACATGTTATGGCTATATTCTTTGCTTATTAAACAATGTGGTTATTAAGTATTTGATACTGAATTTGTTGGTGTGAATCGTCATACGAAACAACACAATTCATGAACTACAATGGCCTAAGTAACTAGAAAACGAATATGTGATGATATTCATTGAGAACAAATAAAGGGTTATTGTGTTGCTCGTTAAACATCAAAGCTTGCCTTCAAGATTTGTTTTATCAGGTATTATGAGAACAAAAGGGTTGTTCAAATAAATTGCCGTAATCCATAAAAGATGGATGATTCACAAATCTCGTTGGAGAAATCACATCCATAAAACTAGTGCTAAAAATGTCGAAAGACAAATTGATTGAAAGATCACTTAGGAAGTGACATCGCCGTTTAAATTATAATGGAAAGAAAACATGAAGAAACTCCATGTGGATGGAATTTTGGAGTCTTCCGATTTTTGATCAAATGACGCTTGTGAAACTTTCCTAGAGATAATTAAAACTTCGTTCATAGGCCAAAAGGGAACGAATGACTAGCTTATTGGAACTTGTACATATTGTTGTACGAAATCCATTATGTGTAGTCAAAAGCGATGAATTTCAACTTCATATGCTTTCTCCGAAAATTTGAGTGAATATTTACTTAATAAGGATGAAGTGTGAAACATTTGAAAAGTTCAAGGACTTTCAAGATGAAGTGAAAAATCATTGTAACAAGAATATAAATAGTTTATGATAAGATCATAAAGGAAGATATTTGAGTTACAAGTTTAGCATAATACCTAAGATTTAAGGAATCGTTCCGTGGATTTGCATTTTCCCGAAACACCATAAGAGTATGGAGCGTTCGAGATATGTAATTAAACCTTGTTTGACATGGTAAGATCAAAGGTGTAATTCATAAAACTGCCATTATATTTTAAAGATTAAAAGCTTTAGAGACTACCGTTTTTCCACTGAAAAGAGCTCCATCATAATCCGTTGAAATGACACCATATAAAGTTATGGTTTGGGATAAAACCCAAGTTGTCCTTTCTTAAACATTGGTTTGCTATGCATAAGAAAGATGTGTGCAACCAAAGACGGATGAACCTGTCTTTGTATAACTGTTGAGTATTCCTCCATAACACCAGAGACAAAACTGTTTGTCACTTAGAACGTCAAGTTTCTTTGGGAAGGAATTTTTCGTGAAAAGTTAAGTGGGAGGACAATAGAACTTTGATAAGGTTAAAAGAACCTTAGCTATATGATCAAAGTTGCGCAGCGCTGAAAAGTGTTCCGGAGGCAACAACAATACTCATGGCTCATGTACCTCAAAGGTTGTGGTCATGGAGATCTAAGTTTCTATTGAAACAAGTAGGTCGGATAAACAATCAAATACCAATATTTGAGGGTTGAATCATTATTTGAGAATAATGAATCGACTACATGCAAAGAAGCGATGATGGGCCCTGACTCCGTCAAATGGCTTGAAGCCATAAAATCCGTGATAGTTCCATACACGAGAAATCAAGTTTTGAATTTGAAGGACCCTCGAGAAAGGTATAAGACCTTATAGTTGTGTTTGGATCTATAAAGAAATAGACATGGATGTTTCACATCTATTAAATAGTCGACATGTTGGGAAAGAGTTCACAACAATGTTCAAAGGGTTGACTATGACAAGATTTGATCTTTCATAGCGATATTTAGTCTAGACGGATAAATGTAGCAACCACTACATATAATTTTGTTATATGGTAGTTGAATAAACAAAACAAGTTCTTCTAAAAGAATCGTTACCTAGGACATGTGCTTAACACGGTCCATAGGGTTTTGTTAATTCAAAGGATGCTAAAAGAATATGCAAACTTCAATGGTTGAAGTGAGCATCGCGGAGTTGGAATCTTCACAATGATGAAATTGTTAAAAGAGTTTAAATTCATCAGAGACAATGAAGATGCTTGCATTCGCAAGAAATTAAGTGGGAGCGCTAAGACATATTTCTAATACATTATGTAGGAGACATATTGTTGATTGGAAGTGATGTATCTTTTTATTAACACATATTAATAATTTCATCTCGATGAAAGACTTAGGCAAAACCCAAATATTAGGCATCAATAGACGCTAATATGGTTGTGCCAGAAGTACATAGACGAGATATTGAATGAGTTCAATATAGAAACTACAAGAAAGTTTCTTGTTGCACAGAAAGAATTGAATGAGTTCAATATTGATGATATATTCAAGTGTATTGACATTTGGCAAGTGAAACAAAATTCAAGTATAGATTGATACTTGATCACAAAGAGTATTTATATCAATCATGCTGTGATGTGTACAAATCCAGATGTGTCCTATGCTCTAAATGTTATGAGCATATACCAGAATGATTCATAAGATGATCATTGGACAATAGTAAGGATATTCTTATAATCTTTTGGAAGAACTAAGAGTATATTATTTGTAGAAGTGACAAATAGATGGTTAGTTCATTGTAAAAGTACTACATTGATACTAGTTTTGTCACAAAGTACAAATTAAGTTTATCTCAATCTAAACTAAGGGTGGCACAATATAATGGAAAGTAAGTTCCATAATGGGATGAGTTCCAAAGTTAAGACATTGTGACAGATACTACAACAAAAGGCTAAGTATATGACTGCTATTATAGCAGCTAAAGAGGGCATTTGGGTCAAGTAGTTCGTTATCAAACTAGGTGTAGTTCATAGCGGGATAATACTATGAAGATATATTGTACGACAATATTATCAACATGTTTTAACCCCAAAGAACTAAAGGTCTCACCAAAGGACCAAATTTATACAAAGCCATCTCATTAGAGAATGAGTGATGCGTAGAGACGCAAAGACATGCAATTACACACGGACCTGGAAGTGTCAGATCCGGAGATCAGTTGACCACTAGCAATCCTGTACATACAACACCGGAAAGCCATAGGTGTTGAATACACAAAGGTTTGAAACTAGATTATTGACTCTAGTGCAAGTGGGAGACTGTTGGAGATATGCCCAAGAGGCAATAATAAAGTGGGTTATTATCATATCTTCATACTTATGATAAATGTTTACATACCATGCTATAATTGTATTAACCGGAAACATTAATACTTGTGTGATTTGTAAACTAAAATAAGAGTCCCTAGTAAAGCCTCTTGTTAAACTAGCTTGTTGGTTAATATATGATCATGGTTTCCTGATCATGAACATAGAGATGTCGTTAACAACAGGGTCATATCATTAGGAGAATGATGTGATGGACATACTCCTATAGATAAGCGTAGCATAAAGATCAAGTCATTTTAAATAGTTCAATTGCTATATGCTTTCTGATACATAGTAACCTAATTCCTTCGACCATGAGATATGCATATCACCTTTGCCGGATGGATGCTTTGATGACATCAGACACCACACCGTAACTGGGTGGCTATAAAGGTGGCATTGAGTGTTCGGAAAGTATTGGTTGAAACACATGGATCAAGAGTGGGATTTGTCCATCCATATGACGGATAGATATACTCTGGGCCCTCTCGGTGGAATGTCATCCAATTAGCTTGCAAGCATGTGACTGGGTCACAAGGGATCACATATCACGGGAACGAGAAAAGAGTACTTATCGGTAACGAGGTTGAACTAGGTATGCAGAGATACCGACGATCATAACCTCGGATAAGTAAACTATCGTGAGACAAAGGGAAATTGGTATCGTATGTAAGTGGTTCATTCGATCGCAAAGTAATCGTAGAAATATGTGGGAGCCATATGAATTTCTAGATTCCTCTATTGGTTGTTCGGAGAAGTGTCTCGATCATGTCCGCATAATTCACGAACCGTAGGGAGACACACTTAAGGATTCGACGTTGTTTGAGTAGTTATGGTATTATGAGAAAGAGACCGAATGTTGTTCGGAGTCTCGGATGGGATCCGGGATATCACGAGGTGATCCGGAATGGTCCGGAGAATAAGATTCATATAAGGAAAGTCCCGTTTCGGAATTGCGGAATGATTCCGGTGTTTTCATCGGGAATGTTCTAGAAGGTTCCGGAATGTCCGGCACTCCCGGGGGGAGGGGTACATGAATGTGTCATTACATATTGGAATGATTGCATCATGTACTAAGTGTTCTTGCTGTCCCAAATAAAGGATTAAATTGAATCCTAAAACAGAAAATTCAAATGTCCAGTTTGAAAGTCAAACGGCTAAAACAAGAAACTGTGGGAAACAAGAAAGAGGAGTTGGGAACCGACTTGAGGGAGGAGTCTCCTCCCCAAGCCGGCGCGCCACCCAAGGCCGACTTGTGGAGGGACTCCCCTCCCCTGGCGTCGCCTCCCCACCCATAAAAGGAGGGGCAGGGCTCCCCTCCTAGACACACAACTTTCTACCTCTAAATCTCCGGTTTAGAGCCGTTTTGGTTTAGAGCTTCTAATTGCTTTAGCCAGCGGTTTAGAGCCTTCTAATTGGTGTGTCTAATTACTAGACCACTAATAGCCTCTCTCATAAGCTCCACCATACTCGCACCGGCTTAAGGCGAAGCCCTGCGGGATTTCCCCTCTCCTTCCGGTACCACGCCGTTGTGCTGCCGGAATCACGAGGAGAGTGCTACAACCTCCGCTGCCTGCTGGAACAAGGGAGAGGAAGGTCTTCGTCGAGTACCGAACGTGTGACCGACTGCGGGAGCGCTGCCGGAACGCAGCGCCGGAAGGATCGTCTACACGATCTTGAGATCGGAAAGAGTGCGACTACATCACCCACGAGAATCTGCTCTCGTTAACCGCTTTGGAATCTTCGAGGGTAAGTTATTACATCGACTCGTTGCTACAATCTAGTAGATAGATCTTGGCTTGTTTGTTTGTATGCGATAGAAAATTTTGTTTTCCATGCTACGAACCCCTACATAACTCTCAAACATGTACCGGGTCTTAAAGTCGTTGTAAATAGCCCTAGAACCCCAAAACTGTGGGCAATAGCTCATGAAAACGGCCATAAAACGCGAGAACGGCGAGTTTCTGGTCACATTTCTCAAACATGTCAGGGTTCTTTCGAGACATGCAAATCCGGCTGAAACCCAAAAACTGTGGGTAATAACTCATGAAAATGACCATAAAACACGAAAACGACGAGTTTTTAGGCATAACTCTCAAACATGTATCGGATCTTAAGGTTGCTTTAAATAGCCCTAGAACCATAAAACTGTGGGCAATAAGCTCATGAAAACGGCCATAAAACGCGAAAACGACGAGTTTCTGGTCATATCTTTCCAACATGTATCAGGTCGGAAGGTCATTGTAAATCTCCCTAGAACCCCTAAACAGTGGGCAGTAGCTCATGAAAATGGCCATAAAACACGAAAACTACGAGTTTTTAGTCATATATCTAAAAAATGTAACGGGTCTTACATGCCTTGCAATTCCAATTGGAACCAAAAACCGTGGGCAATAACTCATAAAAATGGCCATAAACACGAAAAAGACGAGTTTTTAGGCATATCTCTCAAACATGTATCGGGTCTTAAAGTCGTTGTAAATCGCCCTAGAACCCCAAAACTGTGGGCAATAGCTCATGAAAATGGCCATAAAACGCGAGAACGGAGAGTTTCTGGTCATATCTCTCAAACATGTCAGGGTTCTTTCGAGATATGCAAATCCAGATGAAACCCAAAAACTGTGGGCAATAACTCATGAAAATGACCATATAACACGAAAACGACGAGTTTTTAGGCATAACTCTCAAATATGTACCGGGTCTTAAAGTTGCTTTAAATAGACCTAGAACCATAAAACTGTGGGCAATAGCTCATGAAAACGACCATAGAAAACGACGAGTTTCTGGTCATATCTTTCCAACATGTATCAGGTCGGAAGGTCACTGTAAATCGCCCTAGAACCCCTAAACTGTGGGCAATAGCTCATGAAAACGGCCATAAAACGCGAGATAGGAGAGTTTCTCGTCATATCTCTCAAACATGTCAGGGTTCTTTCGAGACATGCAAATCCGGCTGAAACCCAAAAAATGTGGGCAATAGCTCATGAAATCGGCCATAAAACGCGAGAACGGCGAGTTTCTGGTCATATCTCTCAAAAATGTCAGGGTTCTTTCGAGACATGCAAATCCGGCAGAAACCCAAAAACTGTGGGCAATAAATCATGAAAATGACCATAAAACACGAAAACGACGAGTTTTTAGGCATAACTCTCAAACATGTATCGGGTCTTAAAAGTCGTTGTAAATAGCCCTAGAACCCCAAAACTGTGGGCAATAGCTCATGAAAACGGCCATAAAAAGCGAGAACGGCGAGTTTCTGGTCACATTTCTCAAACATGTCAGGGTTCTTTCGAGACATGCAAATCCGACTGAAACCCAAAAACTGTGGGTAATAACTCATGAAAATGACCATAAAACACGAAAACGATGAGTTTTTAGGCATAACTCTCAAACATGTATCGGATCTTAAGGTTGCTTTTAATAGCCCTAGAACCATAAAACTGTGGGCAATAAGCTCATGAAAACGGCCATAAAACGCGAAAACGACGAGTTTCTGGTCATATCTTTCCAACATGTATCAGGTCGGAAGGTCATTGTAAATCTCCCTAGAACCCCTAAACAGTGGGAGGTAGCTCATGAAAATGGCCATAAAACACGAAAACTACGAGTTTTTAGTCATCTATCTCAAAAATGTAACGGGTCTTACATGCCTTGCAATTCCAATTGGAACCAAAAACCGTGGGCAATAACTCATAAAAATGGCCATAAACACGAAAAAGACGAGTTTTTAGGCATAACTCTCAAACATGTATCGGGTCTTAAAGTCGTTGTAAATCGCCCTAGAACCCCAAAACTGTGGGCAATAGCTCATGAAAATGGCCATAAAACGCGAGAACGGAGAGTTTCTGGTCATATCTCTCAAACATGTCAGGGTTCTTTCGAGACATGCAAATCCGGCTGAAACCCAAAAACCGTGGGCAATAACTCATGAAAATGACCAAATAACACGAAAACGACGAGTTTTTAGGCATAACTCTCAAATATGTACCGGGTCTTAAAGTTGCTTTAAATAGACCTAGAACCATAAAACTGTGGGCAATAGCTCTTGAAAACGACCATAAAACAAGAAAACGACGAGTTTCTGGTCATATCTTTCCAACATGTATCAGGTCGGAAGGTCACTGTAAATCGCCCTAGAACCCCTAAACTGTGGGCAATAGCTCATGAAAACGGCCATAAAACGCGAGATAGGAGAGTTTCTCGTCATATCTCTCAAACATGTCAGGGTTCTTTCGAGACATGCAAATCCGGCTGAAACCCAAAAAATGTGGGCAATAGCTCATGAAAACGGCCATAAAACGCGAGAACGGCGAGTTTCTGGTCATATCTCTCAAAAATGTCAGGGTTCTTTCGAGACATGCAAATCCGGCTGAAAACCCAAAAACTGTGGGCAATAACTCATGAAAATGACCATAAAACACGAAAACGACGATTTTTTAGGCATAACTCTTTCAAACATGTATCGGGTCTTAAGGTTGCTTTAAATAGCCTAGAACCATAAAACTGTGGGCAATAGCTCATGAAAACGGCCATAAAACGCGAAAACGACGAGTTTCTGGTCATATCTTTCCA
>CAJUWN010001920.1:0-30427 GCA_910589765.1 Avena atlantica
GCCCGACCGGCAGCGACCGGACGATGCGGTCGACGGGGACGTGCACGCCGTGCAGCTTCGTGTGCGGCTCTGCGTCGCGCGCATCCCGAGCGTGTCCCAGTCGTCCAGGTGCTCGACGGCGCCGTCGGACGCAGGACGAACCCGTGCACGAGCCGTGGCTCCGGCCCGAGCTGTCCTTGCGAAGACGCTCATGACGTCCCACGCCGGTGCGAGGGACGTGAACACCTTCGTGCCGGTGAACCGGTACCCGCCGTCGCCGTCCGGCTCCGCCGTCGTCGACGAGTCGAACAGCACGGCGTCGTTGCCGGGTTCGCTCACCCCGAAGGCGAGCAGGTGGTCGTCCGCAGCGTGGTCGGTGACGGCCTGGAGGAACGACTCGCCTCGTGCACGTACGGCGCGGGCCGCCTGCACCCACACCTGGTGCATGCCGAGGCCGAGTGCCGTCGCCGGTGCGGCCTGGGCGAGGGCGCGCTGCACCCGCGCGGTGCCACGGAGGCCGAGGCCCGCCCCGCCCTGCTCGACTGGGACACCGATCCGCAGGTAGCCGGCGGCGCGGAGCTCGTCGAGGTCCTCGGTGCAGAACGCGTTCGCGGCGTCGTAGCCGGGGCGCGCTCGGCGATGCGGTCGAGCAGCTCGTCCGGCACCGACCAGCCGACGGCATCCGTGTTGGCCTTCGTCATGCCACGAGACAGGTCCGGAACGTGTCAGATCGTCATCCTTGGACCAGGTACGTCGCGATCGGTGACTCGTTCACCGAGGGGATCGGGGATCCCGACCCCACCGTCCCGGGCGGCAACCGCGGCTGGGCGGACCGCGTCGCCGAGGTGCTCGCACACCAGACTGACGACTTCGCCTACGCGAAACCTCGCGATCCGCGGGCGGCTGCTGCAGCAGATCATCGACGAGCAGGCCGAGGCCGCCGTCGCCCTGCACCCGGACCTCATCACGGTGTCCGCCGGCGGCAACGACATCATCCGCCCCGGCTCGGACCCGGACGAGCTCGCCGAGCGCGTGGACCGCCTCGTCGCCGACCTGCGCCGCGACGGAGCCACCGTCGTGCTGTTCACCGGCCCGGACGTCGGGATGACCCCGGTGCTCGGCATGGTCCGCGGCAAGACGGCGATCTACAACGAGAACCTGCACGCCATCGCCCTGAAGCACGGCGCCCTGGTGGCGAACATGTGGGCACTCCGGGTGCTCCGGGACCCGCGGATGTGGGCTCCGGACCGCCTGCACCACTCCCGGTGGGCCACTCGACGATCGCCGCGGCGGTGCTCGACACCCTCGGTGTGCCGCACGGGCTCGAACCGTTCAACCCGGACCCGCTCGAGGCGCGGCCGTGGCGCGAGGCCCGCGCCGAGGACCTCGGCTGGGCCCGGGGCAGTACCTGGTGCCGTGGGTGGTCCGGCGCATCAAGCACACCTCGTCCGGCGACGGGGTGTCGGCGAAAGCGACCCGAGCTGCAGATCGTCACCGAGCACCCTCCGACCACCCCGTAGACGCGGCGCGACGCGACGCGACGCGGCGCGGCGCCGAGGGACGAGAGGCCGCGGGGCCGAGGGCCCTCAGTCCGCGGGGCGCCGCAGCGTGAGCGGTCCGTCGTGGCAGCGGCTCGGTCTGCCAGCTCGTCGTCGTCGATCCCGTGGCGGGGTCGATCCGGACGTGCGCCAGGTGCGGGGTCTCGACGAACCGCACGTCGACACGGACCGTCCCGTCGTCCGCGACGGCACCGCTCGCGGCGAGCGGGGCCCTCGACGGCCACTCCCCCTGCCCGACCGGCACCGACAGGGAGCCGCCGTCGACGTCGAGCGTGAGCCGCCACCCGTCGCCGTCGCGGGCCGCGGCGACGTCGGCGAGGCCCTGCAGCGGACCACCGTCCACGGCGGGCAGTCCCAGGGAGGCGAGCCGGGCCTCCAGGGCGGATGCCGAGGCCGCGTCGGGCGTGCGGTCGACGGCGGGCAGCAGGTGCTCCAGACCGCGTCGAGGACGGCCTGCATGTCGAGGCTCTGGCCGGTCATCGCGAGCACGACGTCCTGCTCCGGCAGGACGACGCAGAACTGACCGTAGGCGCCGTCGCCGCGGAAGCCGTGACGGGCCATCCAGAACTGGAAGCCGTAGCCCTGGGACCAGTCGGGGTTGGCCTCATCCGGGTTGGCGACCTGCGTGCTGGTCGCCTGCTCGGACCCAGTCGGCGTCGAGGATCGCCGCCGTCCCAGACGCCGCCCTGCAGGTACAGCTGGCCGAGCTTGGCGACCGCGTCGGTCGGGGCGTAGCACCCGCTGTACCGAGTTCGCACCGCTGTCGTCGCGGCGCCAGGCGAGGTCGTCGATGCGAGCGGGTCGAGCAGGTGCGGGCGGAGCCACGCGACGAGGGAACCGCCGGCACCCGCCGGACGATCTCGGCGAGGGTGTAGGTGCACGGCGGTTGTAGGCGAAGACCGTGCCGGGCTCCGCGTCCGGCGGGAGCAGCAGGAACCCGCGCACGGTTGTTCGTCGGGTCGAGGGCCCGGCGCGGTCGATCGTCTCCTCGCGGTGGCCGCTCGCCATCGCGAGCAGGTGCCGGACGCGGATGCGGCGGCTGCGTTCGTCCGTGACGTCGGCGTCGAGCTCCGGGAAGTAGGGACAGCACGGTCGCGTCGAGGTCGATCAGGCCCGCCCGGACGGCGATGCCGACCCCCGCGGCGGTGAAGCTCTTGCTCAACGAGTAGAGCAGGTGCACGCGGTCGGCGGCGTAGGGCTGCCACCAGCCCTCGGCCGCCACCTGGCCGTGCCGGAGCAGCATGATGCTGTGCGGCTCCACGTCGGGCGTCGACTCGAGGGCGTCGAGCAGGTCGGCCACGCCGCCGGGGTCGATGCCGAGGGCTGCGGGGGTGGTCCGGGGGAACGTCGTCATCGTCGTCACCCGACCGACTCTACGGTCGGCGGACGACGGGCGTCACGCCCCCTGGAACGGGTTCGTCCAGCGCCACCAGACGCCGGGGTCGTCCGATCGTGCGCTCGAGCGCGAGCGGCACCGTGACCGGGTCGTGGTCGGAGATGCGGAACCGGACCTGCCCGACCCGTTCGCCCTTCGTGCCGAAGGTCACCTGCTGCAGCTTCGCCTTCGCGGTTGACGGTGGTCTTGCCCCACACGAGCACCTCGGCGGCCTTCGTCGTGACCGCGTCGGCCTCGTCCTGCCACGGGGTCGAGAAGGTGCCGAAGGTCGCCCCTGGTGGGTGAGCGTCAACCACCTGGAAGTTGTCCGCCACGGACCGCAGCACCGCTGCACGTCGACGTCGAGGGAGTCGTGGTCGACACCGCCGAGCATCACACCGACGACGGTGACGTCCCTGCCACCGCGCTCGTACGTCGCCGCGAACAGAGACAGGCAACGGCCTCGTCGAGGGTGCCGGTCTTGAATCCCCTCGATGCCGTCGAGGCCGAGGAGCTTGTTCGAGTTCTCGATCTGCCCCGCACCGGGCACGGTCACCTGCTTCGTCCCGACGACCTGCTGCACGACGGGTTCGCGAGCGCGAGCTGACCGAGCCCACCAGGTCGGTCGCGGTGGACGGTTGTCCGCGTCGAGGCCGGTCGGCTCCTCGATCGTGGTGTCGTCGAGGCCCTGCCGGTCGAGCCACGCGTCCGCGGCACGGTCGTACGCCTCCGCGACCCGAACGCCCAGATGGCGAGGGCCCCTGCGTAGTTGTTCGCCGACTTCATCAGCATGACCTGCAGGGTCTGGTACTCGGACAGCTTCAGTCCGGCTGGCATCGGCGCGACCTCGCCGTTCACCGCCGCGTACTTGGCGTACAACCCCTGCATCTCCGGGTTGAACGCGATCGAGGGCCCCGGCTCGCCCCGCTCGAGGGGCTTCGCGTCGAGGACGACGAGAGCGGTGACGATCTTCGAGATGCTCGCGATCGGCCGGGGCTTCGTGTCGCCGCTGGTGCGGAGGCTCTCCGGAAGTCGGTCGCCTCGACGCCGTGGCACCGTAGCCGGGGAACCGCAGGTCCGGCACGCTCGTCGTGGGTGCCGAGTAGGTGGTGGTGCTCGCGCTCGCGGGGGCGAACGGCACGACCGCCGCAGCGACGAGGTAGCCGGCGACGAGGAGCAGGACGGCGACCACCGAGATCGTGACCGGCCTCCGGACGGCGGAGCGGGGCGGCGGACGACTGGTGACACGGGACCCGAGCGTACCGGTCCGCTCCTAGGCCGAGGCTGCGACGGGCTGGTCGGGCTGGCGTTCTGAGCCGGGGCCGGGGCCGGGGCCACTGCGCCGGTGGCCACTGCGCCGCTGGCCGCGACGACGGCGTCGGCCTCGACGACGGTGCCGGCTGGCTCGGGCCGGGCGAAGGTCAGGCGGCGGGACAGGTACGCGAACACCGGACCGAGCGCGTTCATCAGCACGACCGACACCCAGGCTGCCCAGGCGTTCCCCGGGTCGAAGCCGAAGCCGCCGAAGCACGTCGCGAAGAACGAGGCGAACCCGAGGAACATCCCGGGGACGAGCCCGAACAGCTTCGTCCGACCCGTGTACATCAGGCGCAGTTCACGACGAGGATGAGCAGCGCCAGCACGGTGTTCTGCGCCGCCTGCCCCTCGCCGAAAAGGGTGCCGAACCGCTGGTCGAGCAGGACGATGACCAGGCCGAACGCCGACCCGATCGGCATCGCGGCCCACAGGCGGGTGGCGTTCCGCAGCGTCGGCTTGCCGCCGAGCAGGAACATCCCCGCCCAGCTGATGAAGATCGCCCAGGTCGGCAGGTGCAGGGCGTTGCCGCCGATGAACGCCGTGGCACCGGCCAGGACGGAGGCGACGATCTCGTGCGGGATCCGTTCACGCATGGCTGAGTTCCTTCGATCGGTTCGTGGTGCGGCTGGTGGTGAGACGGACGGTCCGGGTGGTCTCGGCGACGACCCGGCCGCGCTTGAGGACGAGGGCGCGGTCCGGCCGGTCGAGCAGGACGCCGTCCGGGTCGGTGGTGGAGAGCACGACGAGGTCGGCGGCGGCGCCGGGCCGGATGCCGTGGGTGTCGCGACCGCCGACGACCTCGGCCGCCCGGTGGTGGCCATGGCGAGCACCCGTCGCAGGTCGTCCGGCCGGACAGGTGCCCGGTCTGCGCCAGGAGCAGCCCGACGTCGAGCAGGTCGGCGTTGCCGAACGGGGTGAAGGCGTTCCGGACGTTGTTCGACGCGTAGGCGCTCGTGACCCCGGCGTCCCAGAGTTCGCGGACCGGCACGACCCCGCGCCGCACGTCGTGGTCGTCGGACCGTCCCCCCAGGTGCAGGCGGTCGCGGGCAGCGGCACCACGGCGACCCCGGCGGCAGCGAGGCGGTCGAACAGCACCCGGCGCTCGCCGCGGGGCAGGCTCGCGACCGAGGTCACGTGACCGAGCGCCACCCGTCCCTGCAGCCCGCGGGCGGTCACGCGGTCGGCGATTTGGCCGGCGAGGCGTACCGCGGGTCGGAGGTGTCGTCGGCGAAGTCGGCGTGCAGGTCGGCCGGCACCCCGAACTCCTCGGCGAGGTCCAGGACGGTCTCGACGTGCTCGTGGCACGCGGCCAGGGTGTGCTCGTTGTAGGTGCATCCCCCGATGACGTCCGCCCCCGCGGCGAGCGCCTGACGGAGCAGCGCGAGGGTGCCCGGTGCCTTGGCGATGCCCTCCTGGGGGAACGCGACGATCTGCAGGTCGAGGGCCTCCCGGTACTCGTCGCGCAGGTCGAGCAGCACCTCGACGCCGGTGAGCCCGACGATCGGGTCGACGTCGGGGTGTGCGCGGACGAGCGTCGTGCCGTTCGTGATGGCCTGGTCGAGCAGGGTGCGGGCGCGGTCGCGGACGGTGGCGTGGGTGAAGCCGCGCTTGAGCTCCCCCGTGACGGCGATGGCGCCGGCGAGGGTGCCGTCGGGGTTCGGGCGTTCCCGGTCGAGCAGGGCCTTGTCGACGTGCAGGTGTGCCTCGATGAGCCCGGGGATGACCACGCGCCCGGCGCAGTCGACCACGCGGGTGGGAGCGGCACCGGTGGCGGTGCCGTGTGCCGAGCCCGGCCCGGGCAGCACGTCGGTCACGCTGACGATCACGCCGTCGGCGATCGCGACGTCGACGGATCGGCCGTCGGTCAGCCGTGCGTTGGTGAGGACCAGGTCCACGTCGAACCCTCTTCCGGTCGGTGCGGGTGGGGACGTGGTCCACCATTCGCCCCCGCCGTGTTTCGGGTTCCGACCGCCGCGTGTGACGGCCGTGTAAAAGATGGTCGTACCAATGAACCAAGCAGACCAACCGGCCCTACGGTCGAGGGCATGCACCGTGACGGACCCTGAGCGCGGCGACCGCCGCCCACTCGGCACGCTCGTGCTCGACGACCTGCAGCCCGGCGACAAGCTGCCGCCGGAACGCACCCTCGCCGAGGACCTCGCCGTGTCCCGCACGACCATCCGGGAGGCGCTGCAGGAACTCGAGCGCCGTCGTCTGGTCTCCCGGACCCCCGGCCGTGGCACCGTCGTGCTGCCGCGACCGGAGGAGGCGTCCGCCCTGCTCGACCACCACCGCGACGACCTGGACCACCGGGCCGAGCACGTCGCCGAGTTCCGGACCGTCGTCGAGCCGCAGGTCGCCGGACTCGCGGCGGCGCGGGCTGGCGAGGCCGACCTGCTGACCCTGGAACGCATCCTCGCCGCGACGCACGCTGGTCTGAGCCCGGAGGAGTCGCTCGCCCAGGACGTCGCCTTCCACGTGCAGGTCGCCCGCACCTCGGGCAACCCCCTGCTCGTGTCGTTGTGCGAGCTCAGCAGCGGTTGGGTGCAGGACGTGCGTGCCCGCTCGCACAGCACCAGCGAGGGGCGCCGGTCGTCGTTCGAGTGGCACGAGCGGATCCTCGGGCGGATCCGGGAGCACGACGTCGAGGGCGCGACGCGGGCGATGGCCGACCACCTCGCCGACGTGGCCACCTGGTCGAACGGAGGACGGACCGATGACCACCGCACACGAGACCACCGCCCCGGCGGTGGCGACCCTGCAGCCCGGCGCCGGACCCCGTCCGCGGCGACCACTTCCTGCCCGTCGACCCGGAGACCGTCCTGTGGGGTCGCCTGCCGGGCGAGGGCGACACCCCGGCCCTGACGATCGCCCCGGGTGAGTCGGTCACCATCGACACGGTCAGCCACGAGGGGATCCTCCCCGACCAGGGCAGCGACCCCGTTGCCTGGTTCGGCGGCCACGGCGTCGCACGGAGCACGTCCTCGCCGACGCCGTCGCGATCGCCCGCTCCGGCCACCGCGACCCCGCGGCGGACGGTCCACACGTGGTGTCCGGGCCGATCGCGGTGCGCGGTGCCCGTCCCGGGGACGTGCTGACGATGACGGTCCTCGAGACCCTGCCCCGGGTGCACTACGGCGTCGTGTCGAACCGGCACGGCCGCGGTGCCCTGCACGGTGAGTTCCCGGTCGACGGCACGACGGTGAGCGTCTTCGCCGACGTCGTGGACACCGACCTGGGCCGGCGGGGCCGCATCCCGCTCACCGCCGCCCGCGACCGCTTCGCGCACTTCCCCCTCGCCCCGTTCCTCGGGATCATGGGCGTCGCCACCCCCGGGGAGCGGCTGCACTCGGTCCCGCCCGGTCGCCACGGCGGCAACATCGACGTCAACCTGCTGCAGGCCGGCTCGCAGCTGCACCTGCCGGTGCTCGTCCCCGGCGCGCTCGCCCACGTCGGTGACCCGCACTTCGCCCAGGGCGACGGCGAGGTGGCGCTCACCGCGATGGAGGCCTCGCTCCGCGCCACGATCCGCTTCGACCTGACCCCGGCTTCCGAGGCGACCGCGCGCTTCGGGGGACCTGGTCTGGCCCGTGGCCGAGACGCAGGAGTTCCTCGTGCCCACCGGCATGGACCCCGACCTCGACGAGGCCGTCCGGCAGTGCGTCCGGCACGCCGTCGCGGTCCTCGGCGCGCGCTGGGGCATGGAACGCCACCTGGCGTACGCGTACCTGTCCGCGGCGACCGACTTCAACATCTCGCAGGTGGTGGACCTGGTCACCGGTGTCCACGCCCGCATCCGCAAGGCCGACTTCGAGGAGCCCGTCCGATGACCACGCCCCCCACGTCGACGGCGCCCGACGGACTGCTCGAGGCGCTCGACGCCTACGAGACCGCCCTGCTGGCGAACGACCTCGACGCCCTCGACGCCGCCTTCGTCGACTCCCCGGCACGATGCGCGGCGACGACCGTGGCCTGCTCGTCGGGCACGACGCGATCAGCGCGTTCCGCGGGGCGCGGGTGGTGGGGTGGCGACCCGGTCGCTGACGCACGTCGAGGTCCGCCCCCTGACCGAGGACCGCGCCCTCGTCGTGTCGGTGTCCCGCTTCGCCGCGGGTGGGCAGGGCCTCCAGACCCAGCTCTGGTGCCGCACGGCGGCACCGGCTGGCGCATCGAAGCGGCCCACGTCACGGGCCGCCCGAAGGCCGTCGACACCCCGTCTGGCGGGCCGTCGGCGACCCGCTCGTCGCCCCCACCGCCTCCGGATCGCTCGACGCCCTGACCGTCGCCGTCAAGGACCTCTACGCGGTCCCCGGCCAGCCGGTCGGCGCGGGCAACCCGACGTACCTGCGCGAGGCACCGGTCGAGACCGCGCCCGCCGCAGCGGTCGCCGCGCTCCTCGCCGCCGGTGCCTCGATCCGCGGGATCGCGCGCACCGACGAGTTCGCGTACAACCTGACGGGCCGGAACGCGCACCACGGCACGCCGCCGAACAGCGCGGCTCCCACCCGACTGCCTGGAGGCTCGTCCAGCGGATCCGCGTCGGCCGTCGGCCTCGGCACGGCCGAGATCGGGATCGGCACGGACACCGCGGGATCGGTCCGGGTCCCCGCCTCGTACCAGGGGCTCTGGGGCCTCCGGACGACCCACGGCTCGGTGTCCCGCGACGGGCTGCTCCCGCTCGCGCCGTCGTTCGACACCGTCGGGTGGCTCACGCGGAGCCGCGTGGTGCTGCTCGCCGCCCTCGACGCCACCGTCCCGCCACCGTCGGTGCCGGGCGGGGCACTCGATGCGACCGTGCTCGTCGTGCCGGAGGAACTCGTCGCACTCGTCGAACCGGCCGTCGCCCGCGCCTTCGCTGCCTTCGTCGAAGCGCTCGACGAACCCGTCGCGACCGTCGACTGCGCGACCTCGGCATCCCGGACCCCGCAGTGCTGCAGGAGCAGATGCGGCTCGTCCAGGCCGCGAGGCCTTCGCCGCCCACGGCCCCTGGATCGACGCGCACCCCGGCGCCCTGAGCACCGTCGTCGGTGACCGGTCCGCGTGGCACGGGCGAACGACCCCGACGCGACCCGCGGACGCCGTGGCACGTCTCGACGAGGTCCGTGCGACGATCCGCCGTGCCCTGGACGGTCGGACCCTGCTGTTCCCGACCGTCCCCGGACCCGCACCCCTGCTCCACTCGGACGCCGCGGCGCTCGAGCGCACCCGGACCGCCACCACGGCGATGACCGCGCTCGCGAGCGTCGGTGGTCTGCCCGCGGTGAGCGCACCGGCGCTGACCGTGGACGGCGCGCCCGTCGGCGTCTGCCTGGTCGGTGGGCCGGCCACCGACCGTGCCCTGGTGATCCGCGCCGGGGGCATGCTGCCCGACCAGGCCGCCCCGGCCTCCCGACGGTCTCGGTGGTGCGCTAGGAGGCGAGCCGCCGGGCGTGGGTGACCGCCCACAGACCGACGGCGCTCGCCGCGGCCACGTTGAGCGAGTCGACGCCGTGCGCCATCGGGATCCGGACGGTCGTGTCGGCCGACGCGATCGCGGCCGGCGTCAGCCCCTGCCCCTCGGTGCCCATCACGAGCGCGACCCTGTCGGGCAGATCGGCCACGAAGGCGTCCCAGGTCGACGGACTCGTCGGTCAGTGCCATCGCGGCCAGGTGGAAGCCCTGCGCGCGGAGTTCCTCGCCCGCTGCGGGCCAGTCGCCGATGCGGGTCCACGGCACCTGCAGCACCGTGCCCATGCTCACGCGGACACTCCGGCGGTACAGCGGGTCGGCGCACCGCGGGCTGACGAGCACGGCGTCGGCGCCCAGGCCGGCGACGCTGCGGAACACCGCGCCGACGTTCGTGTGGTCGACGATGTCCTCGAGCACGACGACGACCTTCGCGTCCCGCACCACGTCGGCGACGCTCGGCAGCTCGGGGCGCTGCATCGCCGCGATCGCACCGCGGTGCATGCGGAAGCCGGTGAGCTCCTCGAGCAGGGCGTCGGCACCGACGAACACGGGGCCGTCGTGCTCCGCGACCAGGGGCAGGACGCTGTCGAGCCCTTCTCCTGCACCAGGATGCTCCGCGGCACGTGACCCGCGCGGACCGCGCGCTCGATGACCGTGTTCGACTCGGCGATGTACAGGCCACCTCGGGCTCCGAGACCCGGCGGAGCGCCACGTCGGTGAGCCGGGCGAAGTCGTCGAGGCGGGGATCGTCGAGGGAGTAGATGCGGACGGGGTGCACGGGGCTCGTTTCGGTGTGGTGCGGGGGTGTGGGTGTGTGGGGCGCGGCGTGGGTCGCAGCGTGGGTCCGGTGGGCGGCGCTGGCGCGGGTCCGCCGACGGTCCGGTCCGCCTGGGAAGCGACCGGGACGGTCGGGTGTTGAGGGTACCGTGAACAGGGTGCTGGATGATGCTGCGTCGACGACCGGACCGACCACCGGGCGGCCGCCGGTCGGTGACCGCCGACGACCTGGACCGCGTCGTCGAGGTGCTCGGCGGCAAGCGCATCGCCGTGCTCTCCGGCGCCGGTCTGAGCACCGACTCCGGCATCCCCGACTACCGCGGCGCCGGGCGGGTGGTGCGCAAAGCCGATGACGTTCCAGGAGTTCCTGGCCGACCCCGCGAAGCGCCAGCGCTACTGGGCCGGATCGCACCTGGGCTGGCGGAGCTTCGCAGCCGCCGTGCCGAACGACGGGCACCGGGCGCTCGCCGCACTCGAGGACGCCGGGATCGTCGCCGGGGTCATCACGCAGAACGTCGACGGCCTGCACCTGCGCGCCGGGTCCCGCCGCGTCGTCGAGATCCACGGCTCGATGGACCGCGCCGTGTGCCTGCGGTGCGGCCAGGTGTTCTCCCGTTCCGACCTCGCCGCCACCATCGACCGGGCGAACCCCTGGATCGACGAGCCCGGTCCGTGCAGCTGCAGCCGGACGGCGACGTCGAGATCACCGACGTCGAGCGGTTTCGTCGTCCCCGCGTGCTCCGTGTGCGGCGGCGACCTGAAGCCGACGTCGTCTTCTTCGGCGAGTTCGTGCCGGCCGAGAAGTTTCCGCGAGGCCGTGTCGATCGTCGCCGACGCCGACGCGCTGCTCGTCGTCGGTTCCTCACTCACCGTGAACTCGGGCGTGCGGCTGGTCGACCACGCTGCGCGCCGCAAGAACCCGGTGGTCATCGTGAACCGCGGCGAGACCCGCAGTGACCGCCGTGCGGCGGTGAAGCTCGACGCCGGCACCACCGAGACGCTCGTGCACCTGGCGGAGCGGCTCAGCGCAGCGGCTTCGACCGACTAGCGCGGTTCGCGGTCGCCGGACGGGCCTGCCGGGTGCGGTTCGCCGGACGGGCCTGCCGGTCGCGGTCGCCGGACGGGCCTGCCGGTCGCGGTCGCCGGAGGGGCCTGCCGGGTGCGTCTGCGAAGATCGACGGGTGACGACCCTCCTGTACCTCGTCCGGCACGGCGAGACCGACTGGAACGCGCAACGCCGCATCCAGGGCTCCACCGACATCCCGCTCAACGACACCGGACGACGGCAGGCCGCCGAGGCGGCCGAGCTCCTGACCCGCCGGCCGTTCGACGCCGTCGTCGCGTCCCCGCTGTCGCGCGCGGCCGAGACGGGCGCGATCATCGCCGACCGCCTGAGCCTCGACGCACCGACGACGTACCCGGGCCTGGCCGAGCGCTCCTACGGAGAAGCCGAGGGCCTGACCGACGACGAGGTGTCGGCACGGTACCCGCACGACGACGTCGAGCGGTTCGTCGTCCCCGCGTGCTCCGTGTGCGGCGGCGACCTGAAGCCCGACGTCGTCTTCTTCGGCGAGTTCGTGCCGGCCGAGAAGTTCCGCGAGGCCGTGTCGATCGTCGCCGACGCCGACGCGCTGCTCGTCGTCGGTTCCTCACTCACCGTGAACTCGGGCGTGCGGCTGGTCGACCACGCTGCGCGCCGCAAGAACCCGGTGGTCATCGTGAACCGCGGCGAGACCCGCAGTGACCGCCGTGCGGCGGTGAAGCTCGACGCCGGCACCACCGAGACGCTCGTGCACCTGGCGGAGCGGCTCAGCGCAGCGGCTTCGACCGACTAGCGCGGTCGCGGTCGCCGGACGGGCCTGCCGGGTGCGGTCGCCGGACGGGCCTGCCGGTCGCGGTCGCCGGACGGGCCTGCCGGTCGCGGTCGCCGGAGGGGCCTGCCGGGTGCGTCTGCGAAGATCGACGGGTGACGACCCTCCTGTACCTCGTCCGGCACGGCGAGACCGACTGGAACGCGCAACGCCGCATCCAGGGCTCCACCGACATCCCGCTCAACGACACCGGACGACGGCAGGCCGCCGAGGCGGCCGAGCTCCTGACCCGCCGGCCGTTCGACGCCGTCGTCGCGTCCCCGCTGTCGCGCGCGGCCGAGACGGGCGCGATCATCGCCGACCGCCTGAGCCTCGACGCACCGACGACGTACCCGGGCCTGGCCGAGCGCTCCTACGGAGAAGCCGAGGGCCTGACCGACGACGAGGTGTCGGCACGGTACCCGCACGACGACATCCCGGCCGGGAGTCCCGCTCCGCGCTGCTCGCCCGCGTCACCGAGACCCTCGGCGAGATCGCGGTCCGGTTCGACGCCGGCGTCGTCGTGGTCGCGACCCACGGGGCGGTGATCCGCAGCGTCGTGAACGCCGCAGCCCCCGGCACCGCCGACCGCCGCCACACCCCGATCCGGAACGGGTCCATCCACTCGTTCCGGTGGGACCCCGAGCGCTTCCACGCCGAACTCGTCCGGTTCGACGACCCGATCGACGACGTGTCCGACGCCACCGGTGGGTCGGCGTTCGAGTACCAGAACCCCTTGGAACGCCGGGGCTGACCGGGGACTAGGCTCCGACGCACCCGCACACCGGGGTGAGGGGAGCCACATGTCCGACGACGGGACCAGCCGACACGGCCAGCATGCCCTCGACCAACAGGGCGACGACCTCGACCGGGTGTTCGGTCCGAGACGGCGAGCGTCCCGACCCGCACGCGGGCGCGCACCTGGTTCATCATCGGCGGGAGTGTCCTGGCGGTCGCCGCGGTCATCGCCGTGGTGCTCGGCTCGATCATCGGGAGTGTCCAGAACGGCATCGGTGGGGTCTTCCCGCGGCCGGACGTCGCGCTCGACCGGTTCGACGAGCGGGTGAGTGCCCTGCCCGGCGTCACCGACGTGCGGCACCACACCCCGTCGAAGACCGCGTTCGCCAGCTACGACGCCGTCGCCACCGTCCGGGCCGACCCCACGCTCGACACCGCGGCGCGGGGTGCCCTGGTCGCCGCCATCAGCCGGGCGGCGGACGAGTCGGGCGGCAACGGCGTCCGCGTCGTGGTGATCGCCGACCTCGGCAACCTGGAGATCGGCGTCACCGGTGCCGGCGAGGTCGCGGCGAAGCGCCTGGCACTGGCGGACACGCTCGACCACATCGGCGGTGTCACCGAGGTCCGCTGCTCGTGGGAGCGCGGTGGTGACCCATCCGACACCGCGGGCGACCAGTCCGTCGTCGTCCGGACCCCGGGTCGGGGTGCCGCGGTGCCGCCGATCGTGGCGCGGGCGACCCAGGAGACGCAGAAGGTGTTCCCCGGGGCGGACGTGCAGGTCATTGCGGCGAAGTGATCTGCGGTGGTCGCGGGGTGGGGCGCGGGCGACGTGAAACGACACCGTCGACGTCGTACGACATCGACATCGTCGTTCCGCATCGTCACCAACCGCGAGACCACCAAACCGCGAGACCACGAACCGCGAGACCACACCAGCGCCAGCGCCAGCGCCATCCCTCAGCCCCGCCGGTCCCCCACAGCCCGCTCGACGGCCCGGATGACCTGCTCCGCCGAGTCCTGCCACCGGAACCGGCCGGCACGCTCGATCGACTGCCGCGAGGCCTCGTCCCACCGTTCCTCGACCCGCCGGACGGCCCGCGGCGACGGCGGACGGCGACGCCGGGTCGAAGTACTCCGCAGCGGAGCCGCCGATCTCCCGGAAGATGGGGATGTCGCTGACGACGACCGGGTTCCCGACGCCCATCGCCTCGACGAGCGGGATGCCGAACCCCTCGTCGTACGACGCGGTCGCCAGCGCCGTGGCCGAACGGAGCACGGACAGGTACTCCTCGTCGGTGGCGCCGTCGTGGAACACGATCGCCCCAGCGGGCGCGAGCCCCTCGAGCCGTGCCCGGTCGGCGTCGGACACCCGCGACATGCAGTGCAGCGTCCAGTCCGCCCCCAGGAGCGGCAGCGCCGCCGCCAGGGTCTCGACGTTCTTGTACGGCATGAACGAGCCCATGTAGACGAGCGAGCGTCGACGTGGCGCTCCGCCCGACCGCGGTGTCGCCGGTCGGCCGCGTTGTAGGCGACCGTCACGGGTCGCTTCGTCAGCCGGTGCTCGGCGATCAGCCCGGCGGTCGTCTCCGACACCGTCACCACCCCGTCGGCGCCGTTCAGCAGGAACCGCTGCGGTGCCCAGGACAGGTGGAACGCCCGCCAGCCGAGCCGCAGCGGCCACGAGAACTCCCGCGGGGCGTGCGGTTGCGGTAGTAGATCAGGTCGTGCAGCGTCAGGACGAGCGCGTACCGACGGCCCCGCGAACCCATCGTCTGCATCGGCGAGAACACCGCGTCGAGCCCGAGCCGGTTGACGCGCCGGGCGACGAGCGGCTCCCCCGCGTCCGTCGGTGCGGGCAGCAGCTCCCACGGCAGGTCGCTCGGCAGCGACTCGAGCTGGCGCTCGTCACTGACGAGCAGCACGTACTCGTGCCGGTCCGGCAGGTGCGCGACGACCCCGGCGTGAACCGGCTGATGCCGTCGTGCCGACCGATCCGCACGTACCGGCAGTCGATGCCGATGCGCAGGCGCGTCACGACGCGTCCGCCGTCCGGGAGGCCCGCCCCGCCCCCGACGGTCGGCTGTCCGTCGTGGCCCCACCGCGTCCAGGGCGTCCCTGGCGTCCGGTACGTCGGGTCGTGTCCGCCATCCGGCGGAGCACCGCCGCCGCGGCCGGAGCCGGCGTCTCGTAGTGCACCAGGTGGCCGACACCCGGGATCACGACGAGCTCGGCGTCACGCAGGCGCTCGGCGAGTGCGCGCTGTTCGGGACGGCGGTGATGTCGTCGTGCTCGGCCGCGACGAGCAGCACGGGCACCTCGATCCGGTCCGCGTACTCGGAGACATCGTGGGTGACCGAGGTGCGGAACGCCTCGAGCACGCTCGTGCGGTTCGCGAAGGCCGAGAAGTACCGGTCGTGCTGGTCGTGCACCCACCGGCGGACGGCGGGGTCGTGGGACTTCAGCATCGCGATGCTCATCGCCCGGACGATCGCGCCGTTCCGCAGGATCCCGAGCCCGATCGGCTTCGGCAGCACCGCGCCGGCGCGGTAGTAGTACCCGATCGCGATCGCGGTCCCCACGGCACGTGGACCCTGCAGGGCCGGGGCGGCGATGGGGTTGACGAGGACGAGCAGTCGGGTGTCGAGCCCGGCGGCGACGGTGGCCGACACCACGATCGACCCGAACGAGTGCCCGAGCACCACGGTGTCGCGGCCGAGCCCGAGCGCGGTGTGGAACCCGGTCAGCCAGGCCACGTACGCGTCGACGTCCGACACCGGCAGCGGATCGGACACGCCGAAGCCGGGCAGGTCGGGCACGATCACCCGCACACCCTGCAGGTGCGCGGCGATGGTCTCGAGGCCGTGATGGTCCCCGCGGAACCCGTGCACGGCGAGCACGGTGCGATCCGCGTCCTCGGGCCCGTAGACCCAGTAGTGCGTGGTCCGGCCGTCGACCTGGACGGCCCGGTGCACGACCGGGGTGGCGGCCATCAACGACTGGTACGGGGAGAGCACGGGCGGTTGCATCCGCGCCAGTCTAGGGAGCGAACCGCACGAAACCCCGGACACCGCAGCATCTCGCGCCTATCGTGTCCGGGGCGGGCCGTCGACCGGTCCGTCGATGACGACGAGGAGCACGGTGACCTTCACAGCCCCGATCCAGCTGCCCGGCCTGACGCTCGACCCGCAGTGGTACAAGCGCTCGGTCTTCTACGAGTGCATGATCCGGTCGTTCGTCGACTCCAACGGAGACGGCATCGGCGACATCCAGGGCGTGATCGGCAAGCTCGACTACCTGCAGTGGCTCGGCGTGGACGCCCTGTGGCTGCCGCGTTCTTCCAGTCGCCGATGCGCGACGGCGGGTACGACATCGCCGACTACCGGGCGATCCTGCCGGAGTTCGGCACGCTCGACGACTTCCGCGAGCTCGTCACGAAGTCGCACGAGCGGAACATGCGCATCGTGATCGACATGGTGATCAACCACACCAGCGACCAGCACGAGTGGTTCCAGCAGTCCCGCGAGGACCCGGACGGCCCCTACGGCGACTTCTACGTCTGGCGGGACACCGACGAGGACTACTCGAACATCCGCATCATCTTCGTCGACACCGAGGAGTCCAACTGGACCTTCGACCCGGTCCGACGCCAGTTCTTCTTCCACCGCTTCTTCTCGCACCAGCCCGACCTGAACTTCGAGAACCCCGCGGTCATCGAGGCGATCTACGACGTCGTCCGGCACTGGCTCGACATGGGCGTCGACGGGCTCCGGCTCGACGCGATCCCCTACCTGTTCGAGTCCGAGGAGGGCAACGGCGAGGGCGAGCCGGAGACCCACGAGTTCATCAAGAAGCTCCGCGCCATGGTCGACGACGAGTACCCCCGGCCGCGTGCTCCTGGCCGAAGCGAACCAGTGGCCGCGCGAGACGGCGGCGTTCTTCGGGACCGACGAGGAGCCCGAGTGTCACATGGCGTTCGACTTCCCGGTGATGCCGCGCATCTTCTACTCGCTCCGTGCCCAGCACGCCGCCGAGCTCAAGGCGATCCTGTCCGAGACCCTCGACGTGCCGCCAGCGCGGCGTGGGGTGTCTTCCTCCGCAACCACGACGAGCTCACGCTCGAGATGGTGAGCGAGGAGTACCGGCAGGCGATGTACGGCTGGTACGGCTACGACCCGCGGATGCGCTCGAACATCGGTATCCGCCGACGCCTCGCTCCCCTGCTCGACAACTCCCGCGCCGAGCTCGAGCTCATCCACGCGCTGCTGTTCTCGCTGCCCGGATCGCCGTTCCTGTACTACGGCGACGAGAGCGGGATGGGCGACAACATCTGGCTGCCGGACCGCGACTCCTCGCGCACGCCGATGCAGTGGACGCCGGACCGCAACGCCGGCTTCTCCACCGCCGACCCGGGCAAGCTCTACCTGCCCGTCGTCCAGTCGCTCGTGTACAACTACGCACAGGTCAACGTCGAGGCGCAGCTCGCCCAGTCTCGCTCGCTGCTGCACTGGGTCCGGAACGTCATCCACACGCGCAAGGCCCACCCGGTGTTCGGCCTCGGGTCCCTGCACGTGCAGGAGACCTCGAACGACTCGGTCCTCGCCTTCGTCCGCTCGTGGGAGGGCTCCGGCCAGCAGTTCGGCCCGTCCGCCGAGGACGTCCTCTGCGTGTTCTCGTTCGCGACGAACCCGACCTCGGTCACGGTGTCCGCTCCGGAGTTCGCGGGGCGTCCGCTCTACGACCTGTTCGGCGGCGGTTCGTTCCCGTCCTTCGACGAGGACGGCAACGTGACGCTGACCATGGGCACGCAGTCGTTCTACTGGCTGCACGTCGGCGCGCCGACCCGGTAGCCGGGGGTGTCGGTGCGTCCCGTTAGCCTGACCGCGTGACGTTCCCCACAGCACAGCTCGACGCGCCCGCTCCGTCCCAGGACCTCACGGGTCGCCCCTGGTGGCACGCGCTGGGCGTCTTCGACCTCGAGACCACCGGGGTCGACGTCGAAACGGCCCGCATCGTCACCGCCCACGTCGGCCTCATCGACATGACCGGGGCCTCCATCGTCGAGGGTGCGTGGATCGCCGACCCCGGCGTGCCGATCCCCGAGGGCGCCGCCGCCGTGCACGGGTACACCACCGAGCGTGCCCAGGCCGAGGGACGTCCCGCGGCCGAGGTCGTGGCCGAGATCATCGCCGCGATCGAGGCCGTGTTCGCCCGGGGCATCCCGCTGGTGATCTACAACGCCCCGTACGACCTCACCGTCCTCGACCGCGAGGCGAAGCGCCACGGGTTCGCCTCCCCCGTCATCGGCAACGTCGTCGACCCGCTGGTGATCGACAAGGCGCTCGACACGTTCCGCAAGGGCAAGCGCACGCTCGAAGCCGCCTCGGAGCTCTACGGCGTCACGCTCGACGACGCCCACGACGCCGGAGCCGACGCGATCGCTGCCGGGCGTGTCGCCCAGGCCATCGCGGGCAAGTACCCGGACGAGCTCGGCATCTCCGCCGAGGAACTCCACCGCAAGCAGGTCGGCTGGTGTGCCGAGCAGGCCACCTCGTTCCAGGACTACATGCGCAAGAAGCGCGACCCGAACTTCACCGCCGACGGCCGCTGGCCGCACCGCAACGGCGCCTAACCCCGCCCTGGCGCGACCGCCGCACAACCAAAGTCCATCCGAACCGCGCGAGAACTCGGCGCCGACACACTTTGGTTGTGCGCAGGGATGCTGCGCCGCAAGCTCTCCACCGCACGGCCCACGGTCGCACAACGCGAACGGGCGGCCCTCCCGGAGGAGGACCGCCCGTGGGCGTTGCGTGGGGGCTGCTTACTTGCTGAAGCCCTTGAAGCGCTGGTTGAACTTCTCGACGCGACCGGCCGAGTCGAGGATGCGCTGCTTGCCCGTGTAGAACGGGTGCGAAGCGGACGAGATCTCGACGTCGATGACCGGGTAGGTCGCACCGTCGAGCTCGATGGTCTTGTCGCTGTTCGCGGTCGAACGCGTCAGGAACGTCTCACCGGAGGCCAGGTCGCGGAAGACGATGGCGCGGTACTCGGGGTGGGTGTCGGTCTTCATGGAGATTCCTCGATAGCGGTGATGGGATTGCGCGAACTGCGCGGGAAGTCGTCGGCTTGCGCCAGCCGTCCACGATACCAGAGAGACGGCGGGATCGCAGCGCTACGCGGCGCGAGCCGTGTAGCGACCGGCGTCCTTGGTGACCGAGAGGTCGATGCCGAACGCCTCGGTCAGGGTCTGGTCCGTGAGGACCTCGTCGATGGGGCCGGCGGCTGTACGTGGCCGTCGGCGAGGACGAGCGCGTGGGTGAACCCGGCCGGGATCTCCTCGACGTGGTGGGTCACGATGACGATGGCCGGCGAGTCCGCACTCTGGGCGTAGCCGCCGAGGGTGCGGACGAGGCTCTCGCGGGCGCCGAGGTCGAGCGAAGCGGGCCGGTTCGTCGAGGAACAGGATCTCCGGGTCGGTCATCACGGCACGGGCGATCTGCACGCGCTTCTGCTCGCCGTCGCTGAGGTCGCCGAACGTGCGGTCGGTGAAGGACCCCAGGCCCCACTCCTCGAGCACGCGCTGCGCACGGCGGACGTCGAGCTCCTCGTACTCCTCGTTCCAGCGACCCGTCACCGAGTACGCCGCGGTGAGCACGACGTCGATGACCTTCTCGGTCACCGGGATGCGGCGTGCCAGCGCGGTCGACGCGAAGCCAATGCGCGGGCGGAGCTCGAACAGGTCGGCGCCGCCGAGTTCGGTGCCGAGCACCTCGACGTCGCCCGAGGTCGGGAAAACGTCTGGGCGGCCGGCGACCTGCAGCAGCGTGGTCTTGCCGGCACCGTTCGCGCCGAGCACGACCCAGCGTTCGTCGTCCTGCACCTCCCACGAGATCGCGTCGAGGATGGTGGCCCCGTTGCGGACCACGGAGACGTCTGACAAGCGCACGACCGAGGGCATGCGACCAGCCTACGGGTTTCTGGCCGAGCACCTGGTCGTAGACCTGCCGTGTCCTGGTGGCGATCGCGTCCCAGGTGAACTCGGTCTCGACACGGAGCCGTCCGGCGCGTCCCATGAGCTTCGCCAGCCCCTCGTCGGCGAGCACCTCGGTGAGGGTCGCGGCGAGGTCGGCCACGAAGCGGTCCGGGTCGGTCGGGGTGCCGGTGCCGTCCTGCACCTGGTCGATCGGGACGATGCGGCCGGTGAGCCCGTCGGCGACGACCTCGGGGATGCCGCCGGTGCCGGTGCCGACGACCGGGATGCCGCACGCCATCGCCTCGAGGTTCACGATGCCGAGCGGCTCGTAGACCGACGGGCACACGAAACACGGTGCCCGAGGACAGCACGTTCACGATCTCCTGGTGCGCGAGCATCCGGTCGATCCAGACGACGCCCTCGCGGTCGGCCCGGAGCCCGTCGACGAGCTCGGTGACCTCGGCCAGGATCTCGGGGGTGTCCGGCGCGCCGGCGCACAGCACGATCTGCACGTCCGACGGCAGCGACGCCACGGCACGGAGCAGGTACGGCAGGCCCTTCTGCCGGGTGATGCGTCGACGAACACGACGCTCGGGCGCGTCGGGTCGATGCCGAGGGCGCGCACGGCGTCCTCGTCGACGGTCGGCTTCCACGCGTCGATGTCGATGCCGTTGTAGACGACGTGGACCTTCGCCGGGTCGATCGACGGGTACGAGCGCAGGATGTCCGCACGCATGGCCCTCGAGACCGCGATGACGCCGTCGGCGTGTTCGAACGCCTCGCGCTCCATCCAGCTGGACAGGCGGTAGCCGCCGCCGAGCTGCTCGGCCTTCCACGGGCGGAGGGGCTCGAGGCTGTGGGCGGTGACGATGTGGGGGATGCCGTAGGTCAGCTGCGCGATCCGGCCTGCGGAGTTCGCGTACAAGGTGTGCGAGTGCACGAGGTCGGCACCCTCGACGTCGGCCGCGATGGCCACGTCGGTGCCGAGGGCCTGCAGCGCGCCGTTCGCCTGGCCGAGGCCGTCCGGGGTCCGGTAGCCCCACACGTCGGGTTCGTCACGGAAGGCCCCGAAGGCCCGGACACGGACTTCCGTGTCCGTCCCCGACCGCAACGCGGCGGTGAGTTCGGACACGTGGACACCCGCTCCCGTAGACCTCCGGCGGATACTCCCTGGTCAGCAGATCGACTCGCACTGGTTCAACGTAACCGGTTCCCAGTGCTGACGCCTACTGTGAGCGGCATGGCACCAAAGAAGGTCTTCGGCATCGTGCTCGCCGGCGGCGAGGGCAAACGACTCATGCCGCTCACGGCCGATCGCGCGAAGCCCGCCGTCCCGTTCGGCGGCAACTTCCGTCTCATCGACTTCGCACTGTCGAACCTGGTCAACTCCGGTCTGCAGAAGATCGTCGTCCTGACCCAGTACAAGTCGCACACAGTCTCGACCGGCACGTCGCGGAGACGTGGCGCATGGAGGGGCTGCTCGGCTCCTACGTCGCGTCCGTCCCCGCGCAGCAGCGGCTCGGCAAGCGCTGGTTCGCCGGCTCGGCCGACGCGATCCTGCAGTCGCTCAACCTGCTGCGCGACGAACGCCCCGACATCGTCGTCGTCGTCGGTGCTGACCACGTGTACCGGATGGACTTCCACCAGATGGTCGAGGCGCACATCGCCTCCGGCCGCAGTGCCACGGTCGCGGCGATCCGTCAGCCGATCGGGCTCGCCGACCAGTTCGGCGTGATCCAGGTGGCCGACGACGACCCGACGAAGATCGAGGCGTTCCTCGAGAAGCCGAAAGACGCCGTCGGGCTGGCCGACTCCCCCGGCGAGATCCTGGCCTCGATGGGCAACTACGTGTTCAACGCGGACGCCCTCGTCGACGCGGTCCTGCGCGACGGCCAGCTCGAGACCTCGGCCCACGACATGGGCGGCGACATCGTCCCCGACTTCGTCAACCGCGGCGACGCCGGCGTGTACGACCTGCAGCGCAACGAGGTGCCCGGTTCCACCGACCGCGACAAGTACTACTGGCGCGACGTGGGCACCATCGACTCGTTCTTCGACGCCCACATGGACCTCATCGCGCCGGTCCCGGTCTTCAACCTGTACAACCAGGACTGGCCGATCTTCAACCAGCAGACGAACCGCCGCCGGCGAAGTTCGTCCGCGACGCGAACGGCAACACACCGGGTCCACGGTGGACTCGCTCGTGTCCCTCGGTTGCCTGGTGTCGGGTGCGCAGGTCGAACGCAGCATGATCGGGCCCTGGTGCTCGATCGACTCCGGCGCGAAGGTCCTCGACTCGATCGTGTTCGAGCGCGCCACCATCGGCGCCGGGGCGGTCGTCAACCGCGCCATCCTCGACAAGGACGTCGTCCTCGCGCCGGGTGCGCAGGTCGGCGTCGACCGAGAGGCCGACGAGGCACGCGGGTTCACCGTCACCGAGTCCGGCATCACCGTGGTCGGCAAGGGCGTCCGCGTCGACGCGTAGGCACGACGCGTAGGCACGACGAACAGGGCAAGCACCCGGGCGCACCCCCGGACGGACGGCCTGGAGGCACGGCTCGCGTCACGGACGCGGCCGTGCCCCCGTCAGTCGGTACCGTTGGTGCGTGCCCCGCTTCCTCGTCGTCCTCGATGCCGATTCCACCCTCCTCGAGGACGAGGTGATCGAACTGCTCGCCGACAGCGCCGGGACCCGGCCACAGGTGGCGGCGATCACGGAGCGCGCCATGCGCGGGGAACTCGACTTCGCCGAGAGCCTCCGGGAGCGTGTCGCGACCCTGGCGGGCCTCCAGCAGACGTCTTCGTCCGGCACAGCAGGCGGTCCGTGTGACGCGGGGCGCGACCAGCTCGTCCGCGGGGTGCACGCCGCCGGCGGCACCGTCGGCGTCGTGTCCGGCGGGTTCCACGAGGTGCTCGACCCGTTCGCCGAGCAGCTCGGTCTCGACCACTGCCGGGCGAACCGCCTCGAGGTCACCGACGGCGTGCTCACCGCCGCGTGCTCGGTGACGTGGTCGACGCACACGCCAAGGCCGTCGCGCTCCGCGAGTGGGCGGACGCGGACGGGGTCGACCGGACCGGACGATCGCGATCGGCGACGGCGCGAACGACCTCGAGATGATGCGCGTCGCGGCCCTGTCGGTCGCGTTCGACGCGAAGCCGCGCGTGCGGGAGCAGCGGACGTCGCGGTCGTCGACCGTGACCTGTCCGCTGTGCTCGCGACGCTCGGCCTGCGCGGCTGATCAGTCCGAGGGCTAGTGGCCCATCCCGAGCCGCCGTCGACGGGGATGATCGCACCGAGACGTACCCGGCGCCGTCGCTCGCCAGGAACAGCGTGGCGTCGGCGACGTCGTCGACCGTGCCGTAGCGGGCGGCCGGGATCGCCTTCTTGAACTCGGCCTGCAGCTCGTCGGAGAGCGCGGCGGTCATGTCCGTCTGGATGAAGCCGGGCGCGACGACGTTGGCGGTGATGCCGCGCGAGCCGAGCTCACGCGTGATCGACCGGGCCATGCCGACCAGTGCGGCCTTCGAGGACGCGTAGTTGACCTGGCCGATCTGGCCGTAGGCGCCCACGACGCTCGACATCAGCACGATGCGGCCGAACTTGGCCTTCATCATGCCCTTCGTGGCGCGCTGACGACGCGGAAGGTGCCCGTGAGGTTCGTGTCGACCACGCTGGTGAAGTCGTCCTCGGACATGCGGAGGAGCAGCTGGTCGTTCGTGATGCCGGCGTTCGCGACGAGGACCTCGATCGGACCGAGCTCGGCCTCGACCTGCGTGAACGCGGCGTCGACGGAGGCCGTGTCGGTGATGTCGGCCTGCACCGTCAGCGCGCCCTCGGGACCACCCTGACCGCTGCGCGACGTCACGGCGACCCGGTGGCCGGCTGCGACGAACCGCTCGGCCAGCGCGTGGCCGATGCCGCGGTTGCCGCCGGTGATGAGGACGGTACGGGGGTGCTCATGGTCGCTCCGTTCGGTGGGATCTGCTCGGCACGCGGTGCCGGGGACCCGGCGGACACGCCCGGACGAGCGTACCGGAGCGGACCACCCCGCCGGTTCGCGCGCGGCGCACCCACGATCGGTCCGGCGGGATTAGGCTTGACCCGGTAGACGGAGACCATCTGTATGAAGAGCACGCACACGAGCATCACGTCGCTGCCGGACACACCGGAGCAGGACCGGGCGCACCGCCTGTCCCGCTACGTCTGGCAGATGGCCATCCGAGTGGTCCTCTTCATCTCCGCGGTGCTCGTGTACTCGATCTGGCACTCGTGGCTGGCGGTCATCCCGATCGTCCTGGCCGCGGTGATCCCCTGGGTCGCCGTCGTCATCGCGAACGCCGGCAGCCGGACCGAAGCGACATGATCTCCCCCGCCGGGTCCATCGAGCTCTACGACGCCGTCGACCCGCGTCTCCGCGAACAGCAGGAGGACGCCCGGGCCCAGGCCTACCGCGACGAGCAGGACCGCCTCCGCCAGCAGGCGCAGCACGCGCAGGACGAGTGGCAGCGCAACGGCGATCGATCGAAGATGTGGGGACCCCGCTGATGGGTGCGACGTTCGACCTGCAGACCGAACCCGGTTCCACCCCGGTCTGCTCCCGCGCCGGCTGCGTGTCGACCGCCGGGTGGCGTGTGAACTGGCGCAACCCCCGGATCCACGCGATCGACCGCGTGAAGATCTGGGCCGCGTGCGAGGAGCACCGCGACTTCCTCGCCGACTACCTGCGCTCCCGCTCGTTCCCGGTGCGCGTCACCGGTATGCACGAGGACGTCGACCACCTCGACGACGAGCGCGAGTCGACCGCGGCGCCGAAGAACGACGTCGGGGTGCGCTCCACCGGCACCTCGCGATGACCGACGGCTTCGACCCGCAGTCCCGGTACGGCCGCAAGCACGCCGCCAAGCTGCAGCGCGCGTCCGCCGAGTCGGTTGCCGCGGCGCAGCAGCACGACCCCCGCGAACCGTTCGTCGGCTGGCGCTTCGTCCGGAGCCGCCGCTGGCTCGGCTACTTCGCGATCGCCGTCGCCTTCGCCGTCGTCTGCGCGCTGTTCGGCATGTGGCAGTGGGACCGCCGCAACGAGGCCGTCCGGCAGAACGAGCAGGTCGCGCAGAACTACGACCACACCCCGTCCCCCTCGACCGGGCGCTGCCGAAGGCCTCGAGCTGGCAGGACGAGCAGGAGTGGCTCCGGGTCTCCGTGACCGGCCGCTACGACGTCGACGCGCAGCTGCTCGTGCGCAACCGCGTGCACAACGGGCAGCCCGGGTTCGAGGTCCTGACCCCCTGGTCACGTCCGAGGGCCGCGCCTTCATCGTCGACCGCGGGTGGGTGCCGACCGGCAACGCCCAGGACGCGCCCGACCACGTGCCCGCTCCCCCGTCCGGCGAGGTCACCGCGATCGTCCGCCTGCAGCAGAGCGAACCGCGCATCCCGGCCGCTCCGACCCGAAGGACACCGACCAGGTGCAGTCGGTCACGCTGGCCGACGTGGCGAACAAGGTCGAGGACCCGATCTGGACCGGCGCGTACGGGCAACTCGCCTCCGAGTCCCCCGCCCGACCGAGGCCGCCCGCTCGGCTGGGAGCGTCCGACCGCCGACACCGGGCTGCACCTGAGCTACTTCATCCAGTGGTTCCTGTTCGCCGCCGGCGGCTTCGGCTTCCTGGCGTACGTGATGGTGCAGGAGTACCGGAACCTCAACCAGGACGACCCCGAGGAGCGCGAGCGCGCCCTCGAGCGCGAACGCCGCAAGAACGCGAAGCCGAAGACCGACGCCGAGATCGAGGACGAGCTCATCGCGTCACGTCGCTGACGCGCTGGTGCTGTTCCGCAAGACGCCGTACGCGAACGCGACCCCACAGCGGACGGGAGGCCCGTGGCGGCGTCGCCACGGGCCTCCCGTCCGCCTGTCCCCACGGCGAGTGCGCAAGACGCCGTCTCGCAGGCAGCTAGGCGAGCTCGATGAGCTCCGCGTAGTCCTTGTTCCAGTGGTCCTCGGTGCCGTCCGGCAGCAGCAGCACACGCTCGGGGTTGAGCGCCTCGACCGCGCCGGCGTCGTGGGACACCAGGACGACCGCACCCTCGAAGCCGGCGAGGGCATTGAGGATCTCCTCGCGCGACGCCGGGTCCAGGTTGTTCGTCGGCTCGTCGAGCAGCAGGACGTTCGCGCCGGAGACCACGATCATCGCGAGCGACAGACGCGTCTTCTCACCGCCGGACAGGACTCCGGCCTTCTTGTAGCCGTCGTCGCCGGTGAACAGGAACGACCCGAGCACCCGACGGGCCTCGGTCTCGTTGAGGTCGGTCGACGCCGACACCATGTTCTCGATCACCGTGCGGTTGATGTCGATGTTCTCGTGCTCCTGCGCGTAGTAGCCGATGCGCAGACCGTGGCCGGGCTGGATCTCACCCGTGTCCGGCTGGTCCGCACCCGCCAGGATGCGCAGCAGCGTCGTCTTGCCCGCACCGTTGAAGCCGAGGATGACCACGCGCGAACCGCGGTCGATCGCCAGGTCGACACCCGCGAAGATCTCGAGCGACCCGTAGGACTTCGACAGTCCCTCGGCCATCAGCGGGGTGCGGCCGCACGGCGCCGGGGTGGGGAAGCGGATCTTCGCGACCCGGTCGGCGACGCGCTCGTCCTCGAGGCCGGCGAGCAGCTTGTCGGCTCGCGCGACCATCTGGTGGGCTGCCGCGGCCTTCGACGCCTTGGCGCCGAACCGGGCGGCCTGGTCCTTGAGCGTGGCGGCCTTCTTCTCGGCGCCCGCGCGCTCCTTGCGGCGGCGCTCCTCGTCGGCGACGCGCTGCCGCTGGTACAGCTTCCAGCCCATGTTGTAGATGTCGATGGTCTGGCGGTTGGCGTCGAGGTAGAAGACGCGGTTCACGACCTCGTCGACGAGCTCGACGTCGTGGGAGATGATGATGACGCCACCGGGGTAGGTCTTCAGGTGCTCGCGGAGCCACACGACGGAGTCGGCGTCGAGGTGGTTGGTCGGCTCGTCGAGGATCATCGTCTCGGCGTCCGAGAACAGGATCCGGGCGAGCTCGATGCGCCGCCGTGACCGCCCGAGAGCGTCTTGAGCTGCTGGTCGAGGATGCGGTCCGGCAGCTTCAGGTTCGACGCGATCGAGGCAGCCTCGGCTTCGGCCGCGTAGCCACCGAGCGCGTTGAACTGGTCGTCGAGGCGGCTGTAGCGCCGCATCGCCTTCTCAGCCACGGCCGCGTCGTCGCTCGCCATGTCGAGGGTCGCGAGGCGGATGCCCTCCACGAGCTCACCGAGCCCACGGGCGTCGAGGATGCGCTTCCGCGCAGTCTCCTCCGGGTCTCCGGAGCGGGGGTCCTGCGGCAGGTAGCCGATCTCGCCACCGCGCTCGATCTTGCCGCCGGTGGGCTGCGTCTCGCCCGCGAGGGCCTTGGTCATCGTCGTCTTCCCCGCGCCGTTGCGGCCGACGAGTCCGATCTTGTCGCCCTTCTCGACACGGAAGGACACGTCTTCCATGAGGAGACGAGCTCCGACGCGGATCTCGAGTTCGTGCACGGCAAGCACAGTGGACGTCCAATCAGTTGGTGGGTTTGCACAACGGTGTGTGCGTGAGGTGCACCGCTACGCTGACGGGACCGATGGTTCCGAACGGAACCAGCAGTCCATTCTAGGAGAATCCATGACGAACGCCACCGGGTTCGCTCCCCGCGCAGTCCTCGCCGACCGTCTGCGCACGCACGGGCTGGCCACCGGACGCCGCCCTCGTCGCCGGCGGAGCCCTGTTCACCGCCGCGATGGCGCAGCTCGAGGTCCCGATGTGGCCGGTCCCGATCACCGGGCAGACGCTCGCCGTCGTGCTCGTCGGCGCGACGCTCGGCGCACGCCGCGGCATGCTCTCGCTGCTCGTCTACGCCGTCGCCGGACTCGCGGGTGCGCCGTTCTTCGCCGACATGCAAGGCGGCCTGCAGGCCCTGGCACTGCCGAGCTTCGGGTACGTCATCGGCTTCATCCCGGCCGCCGGGCTCGTCGGCTGGCTCGCCCGCCGCAACTGGGACCGCCACGTCGGTCGCGCGGCGGTCGCGATGCTGCTCGCGAGTGCCATCCCGTTCGTGACCGGCCTGCCGTACCTGGCCGTGGCGCTCGGCCAGCTCGGGGCCCCGAACGACGTGCAGTCGGTGCTCGCCGCCGGCCTGTACCCGTTCATCGTCGGTGGTGTCGCCAAGGCGCTCATCGCCGCCGGCATCCTGCCGCTCGCGTGGAAGGCCGTCGGCCGCCGCTGACGTCTCGCACGAGAACTGCCCCGCACCGATCGGTGCGGGGCCGTTCTGCGTTCGGTGCGGGGACGGGAAGGCGCGTCGGTGCGGGGACGTTCTGCGTCCGGTGCGGGGACGTGCCGGGGTGTCGGTCGGTCACGACTCCCGCCGGCCCAGACACCGAGTGGTCGCATTCCGTCGCCTGGGCACCGTCAGCCGACAGAACGCGACCACCCGGCGAACGTGAGCGGCGGTCACGACCGATCCGCGGCGCGCCCGCGCGTGGCGTGCGCACAGACGGACGGGAGGCGCGGTGCCAGCTGGCACCGCGCCTCCCGTCCGTGGTGGGTCGCGACTAGATCGCGAACCCGAGGGCGCGCATCATCTCGCGTCCGTCGTCGGTGATCCGTTCCGGACCCCACGGCGGCATCCAGACCAGTTGATCCGGAAGGGCGTCCACGATGCCGTCGAGGCGTTCGCGGTGTCACCCTCGATGACGTCGGTCAGGGGGCAGCCCGCGCTGGTGAGCGGTCATGCTGATGACGAGCGCGTTGGCGTCGTCGTCCCAGGCGAGGTCGTAGATCAGGGCCGATCGACGATGTTTCACGCCGAGCTCGGGGTCCTGGACCTCCTTCAGGCCCTCGACGACCTCGTCGAACTTGTCGGGAGCGAGTGCGGCGATCAATCAGGCCTGCGCCTCGGCGGCAGCGGCCTGCACGTAGCGGTCGTTAGCCCTCGTTCTCGAGGCGTCGGCGAGCGTCGGGGCCGCCCTGCTCCGCGACCTTGCGGCGACGAACACGTGCACGAAGTCCGGCTTGATGTAGCGGAGGATGCGCGTGTAGTGCGTGATGAGCAGCACACCGAGGCCGGTCGCGGCCCTTGGCGCGGTTGACGCCCTCGGAGACGATCTTCAGCGCGTCGACGTCGAGGCCGGAGTCGGTCTCGTCGAGGACGGCGACTTCGGCTTGAGGAGCTCGAGCTGCATGATCTCGTGGCGCTTCTTCTCGCCGCCGAGAAGCCCTCGTTGACGTTGCGCTCGGCGAACGACGAGTCCATCTTCAGATCGGCCATCGACTGGCGGAGTTCCTTGATCCAGCCACGGAGCGCCGGAGCCTCACCGTCGATCGCCGTCTTGGCGGTGCGGAGGAAGTTCGACACCGTCACGCCGGGGATCTCGACCGGGTACTGCATCGCCAGGAACATGCCGGCACGGGCGCGCTCGTCGACGCTCATCGCGAGGACGTCCTCGCCGTCGAGGGTGATCGTGCCACCGACGACGTTTGTACGGGGGTGCCCGGCGATCGGTACGCAGGGTGGACTGCCGGAGCCGTTCGGGCCCATGATCGCATGGATCTCGCCCTCGTTGATGGTGAGGTCGACACCCTTCAGGATCTCCTTGGTGCCCTGATCGGTGTCGATCGAGACCTTGAGGTCACGGATTTCCAGAGTGGACATTGCGTTCCTTCGGTTGCAGCTGTGGTGCGGCGTCAGCCCGAGGAAGTGTTGGGGTGCTCAGTCGACCGGGACGACGTCTGCACGTCGACGTAATACGTCGCCGTCGCGGACCTCGACCCGGAAGACCGGGACGGGCTCGTAGGCCGGGAAGTTCTGCGGCTTGCCCGGTGGTCAGCGAGAAGCGGGACCCGTGGCCCAGCACTCCAGCGAGTCACCCTCGATGAAGCCTTCGGCCAGCGAATGTCGCCGTGCGTGCAGGTGTCGCCGATGGCGTGGACCGTTGCCGGACGAGTCCTTCACGATCGCGACCGCCGTGCCGCCGACGACCACCCGCATCGGGCTGTCCACCGACCGCGATGTCGGCTTCGGCACAGACCTTCTCGGCCATCAGGCGCTGGCCCCCGCGCCGTCGGACTGCGCGGCGCCCGCTTCGGCCGGTGCGGCGATGACCGAACGGCCCTCGGCCAGCTCCTGCTCGACCGCGGCGATGAGGCGCTCTTCGAGCTCGGGAGCACCGATCTCTGGATGACCTCGCCAGGAAGCCGAGCACGACGAGGCGCCGGGCTTCTTCTTCCGGGACGCCGCGGGACTGCAGGTAGAACAGCTGCTCGTCGTCGAAGCGACCGGTCGCACTCGCGTGTCCGGCGCCCTCGATGTTGCCCGTCTCTATCTCGAGGTTCGGGATGCTGTCGGCGCGGGTGCCGTCCGTCAGCACGAGGTTGCGG
>CAJUWN010001921.1:0-30425 GCA_910589765.1 Avena atlantica
AATACTTAACTAGACTTATATGAATTTAGATAAATGAGACGATTAATATGAACCGAGGGAGTATACAAAATTAATGAGTATTCATACGTAAACAGTAGATAGTTACCCCTATGGTATCGACAATATTTCCCGTGGAATCACTTGCTTCAGATTGGGTTGACGTGTGTAGCAATTTTTTAGGTTTTAGGTTTACTTACCACGATTCATTCAGCGCACACTCATTGACGAAAAGATTTGCAAACTTTTAGTTTGGGAGTGTCACAGGGTTTTAGGTTGCTTACCCCAAAAGGTTGCCTCTTGTTTTGGAAACAGTATGCGGATGACAATACTGTAACAAGTGTTGGGCCAATAGGTATCATGAGGTACAGGGAGACGATGGTCAGATGACGCACAAAATTCGCCATGAAGATTCTTCGTTATCTTCCATTCATAAAAAGAATCCAGCGGCTTTACATGACCAAGGAGTCGGCCACACAGATGACGTGGCACAAAACGGGGAAGAGATACGAGGATGAGCAAGGACGGGTAAAGATGGGACATCCATCTGATGGTAATGTAGGGTTTGCAGCATAGAAAAACAAAATTTTTCCTACGATGTGAACTGTCACATCCCAATTTTCGATTTGGTCTTGCATATCATTCATTGCATCGCATCATATCTTACCATGCATTACCGTCGAGTAGAGAGGATCGACGAAACGCTATTTGCGAAAACCTATTTTTGTTTCGACCCGAGTTTCCTGCGGGGAGCTTTAGAGGGACTTGCGACAACCACCCCTGTAGATTCGAGTTTTCGCACAAACAACTTCGACTGAAGGTTGTTCCCCTCGACGATACGAACCCGTAGGCGCGAAATCGCTCCAATCGGAGTTCGTATGCAAAAGACTCGGACGTTTTAGTAAACCAAGAGACTTGCGACAACCACCCCTGTAGATTCGAGCTTTCGCACAAACTTCGACTGAAGGTTGTTCCCTCGACGATACGAACCCGTAGGCGCGAAAATCGCTCCAATCGGAGTTCGTATGCAAAAGACTCGAACGTTTTAGTAAACCGTCGAAAAACGGTCCGAAAATCCGGACCGATTTCCGAAACGGAGTCCAACCGCGGACCGATTCTATTCATTTTTTTTTTTTTTTTCTTTTCCTTTCTTTTCTTTCTTTCTTTCAAGCTGAGAGAGACCAAATAAAGGGCCCCACCAGCCTCGGAAGTCGTGCCCGACCCGCCTCCTCCAGACACCGCGCGAGCCGCTCCCTGGCGCACGCACGCGCCCGCCGCCGCCGCAGTTTCTCCTCCTCGCCGCCACCGGCCACCCCCCTCCGTCGCCGGCCATCGCCTCGTCTGTTGTCGGGTTCGTCTCGCCGCCCTCTTTCCGTTCCCGTGCTTCGCGTCTCCATCCGCCGCCGCCAACTGCGCCCTGCAGATCGCCGCGTACGCGCACGCGTTTATTGTTCCGGGAGCCGTAGTTGACCGTGTGTGTACGTGCAGGTAGAACCACGACGCCGGAAACCGACCGTCGCCGCCGTCCGGAGCTCGCCGGAGTTCTTTCGCAGTCCGTTTCCGGTAAGACAGCAGCCACGTCAGATCTCAGATCAGCGACTTAGATCGTTCGTTGACTGGTCAGCACTCCAGACGTTGACTAGTCAGACGGCCCAGACGTTGACTGGTCAGACGTCCAGTCAGCGCCCAGTCATCAGACACAGTTGACTGGGTCAATTTCGTTAATCCTATTAGTTGCAGATTTCGGTAGAATCTTGTAAATTGCGTAGAAATTCAACCGCTTGGCCAAAAATTGCAAATAAAATATGTACGCGTTCAGTGAGTCGTGTAGAATCTCGCTGTAGCTTTGGTTCAGACTTTTACCGTCAGGTTTAGTACAGTTTAATCAACTAGTTAGTGGCCTTTTCGGAGTAATAAATTCGTAGTAAAAGTTTCGTAGCTCCAAAAATCGCGTGTGATATGTCCCTGAACTCGTATGAACGAGGGGAATCTCATCGTGAAATAAAAAGATAGGCTTACAGTAAAAACTTCTGCAGTATTTGTCTAATGGCATTCTGCAGTGTTTTAATTACTCGGGATGTTTTATAACTCCTTTTTGAGTAATTCCAATTGGTACTGTTTCTTATCAGCGATGCCTATGCGGTAGATTATTTCCAAGATTTTATGAACAGTATACTACCGGTAGTGAATTATTTAAGTTCTAGCTCTAGTAGTGATCACTACTTTTGGTTAATAGTTTCCCCTTGCGCCAAATCTATTTTCCATGCATGTATTCGGTAGTAATATGAATTAGTATTATGTGTGCAGCTGTAGCACCAATTCACTTGCCGTTCTTGCATTCATGCATCATTTTTGTTGCATATGTTTGTGAATTGTTTGTTTATGAATGCAATTGTGTCGTGTAGATTGTGTGGAGTGCAACCCTTGCTCGTGTGTGGATTGTTCCTCTGACCGCTACAACCAAGGCAAGTAGATGCTACTTTGTTCATGTTATCATCCTACTATTTTCAATGCATTGTCGTGTATTTTGTAGATGCATGTGTAGGATGATACTATCGCTATGCTATGTCCTATTATGTGGTAGGACCCTCTTTGTAGATGAACCACCGTTGGTAGATGTGCTTAGCCATGCTATGTTGAACGAGGGCTGGGTTACATCATTGTTACTTGTTTTCTCAAAGTATTGGTTTGTGAAAACTAAAACAACTTAATCAATGAACCCCCTGGGTGTGATGGTATTGATAATTTTTGGTGGTTTCATTGCGGAAAGGCACCCAGGTATCAAGAGAGAATGATTGGCTTCTTTATTGTGTAGCTTACGTGTACAACCATGTGCCAATAATGAAATGGGCGGTTGGTTGGACTTAGTAGGTTGTGGTAACTCGAACCCGCGTATCCAGAGATGTAGAATTTTGGTAGGTTGGACCGGTGCGCGTCGGGATTGAGGAGCTACTTCCCGAACAGTCTCTTCTTGGCCTTCTCCCTATCGTCACCCAAAATGAGAGTGATGGTACGAGCTGGGCTGGCCAAGTCACATGGGTAAAGTGTACTAACCTCTGCAGAGTGTATAATCTAATCGATTAGCCGTGTCCCCGGTTATGGACAACTGAGTTGCTAGATATTGATTCCATGACATGTTTCTCGCTCATCTAATTTCATAATTGTTTTAATATTGTTGGGTTAACTTAATTGGGATCTTTTCAAAGAAAATTCAAAACTGTTTATGAAAGCAGGACAAAGTTATTTGCAAATGCAAGCCAGACACAACTCCACTTGCCAAATATGCATGTAGATGTTAGTACTATTGTCTCCATTACTAGCTCTACTTGCCATACATTCCATGTATTGACCCTTCGGGGCTGTTGCGTTTTATGCTGCAGGTTATTCCGATTCTGATTGATCGTTATAGGCCACGGTACTCCACTCGGCACTTGTTCACTTGTGGGCAATTTGAAGATTGGAGGATTTACTCGCTTTTGTTGCTACCTGAACAATTTGAGCTAGCTTTATGCTAAGCCTTTACATTGTAATAATGGTACTCTGGATCTTGTAGATCATGATACACGGTTATTTGCTATGATTATCTATCTTACTCTATTGTGGGCCAATGAACCGATCCAGGGATTGGCATGTCACATAGAGGCCACGGTCTTTTCAGAACCGGGGTGTCACAGGATGGTATCAGAGCCCGTGTGTCGACTGTAGGATCGTGACCTAGGATTGGATTAGGAAGCCATATAATTATTAAGCCTATATTAACTCTGTCTTTCCTCTTATGCCTTTCACCCTCGTAAAATTCTTACCATATGCTATTCTCACACTTTCCTCTTTTACTTGATAGATGGGAGACGTCAGGACTGAGTATGCCACCATGGAGTCACCAAGGCCCTTTGCAAGGCAGTTAGCTCAGCTCTCTCAGTCACTGGGATTGCCACTGCCCATGTTCAAGGGAAGAAGGCTGTACACCTATGGATATGGAGAGGATGCATGGGAGATCACTACCTTCATATTCAGAGATGCCGCCTTGCCAAACCCCGTGCACTTGGTCTACACCAAGATATACTGCAACTGGGGACTTGGAATCAACTTGGCCATACATGAAGCCCTGTCTCGCCAGTGCCATAATGTCCGACACCTACTACCAGCAGATTCACCCTACCGTGACTATGGAAGGCGTGATGAAGAGGGGAACATTGTGGTTACCCCGGGCGACAGGAACAACATGCCGCCCCGTCGGAGGCACATAGAGGACATGGAAAGGGAGAATGGAGCTCTAGCAGAGAAGGTGAGGATGATAAAGGAGATTGCAGATTTTACTAGCAATGGTATGGTGGTCCAAGGACAGGAGATTGACACTTTGCATGAAGCTGTGGGAGTTCTGGAGAATGCCCTGATAGCCAGAGATGCAACCATAGCACATCTTCATGGTACTGTGCAGGAGAACACCCAGAACATACAGCAACTGCAGGGGACAGTCCAGGAAAGGGATCAAACTATTGAAGCTATGACAGCCCAGATTGCCGCTCTCCAAGCACAGCTGAATCCACCCCCGGATGATGACAGTGGAGACGATGATGATGATGAGGACGAGGATGATGATGATGAAGACGATGATGGTGGAGGAGATGAGGCCGTTGCTGTTGCAGCTGAGCATGAAGAAGAAGAGGAGGATCCAGAAGAGGTGGAGTTTGAAGTCTCAAGTGATGGTTCAGGAGAGGTGTACACTCCGCCGCCATGGTTGTACCGCGAGCCGAAGCGCCAACGCATGACCGCAAGGACCTACCTCAATCTCTTCAAGAAATAGATAGAAGTCCACCAATTAGACCACGTTAGGCAAATTCGTTAGGATTAGTCTCGATCGTTGTGAAGCTTAGTTCGTGTTAGATTAAAAGTGTTTAGTTGCTTATTTGTGTACTCCAATATCCCAGGATTTATTTGTGCGAATTTTAATGAAAGAGTTATGGCAATTTGGTTACTATCTGTGTGTTTTTCGCTGCAGTTTTTCTGCTGACACAGCAGTACTGTGCGATTTTTCATATTTTTCTGGTAACTCAGAAAAATCTGAAAAAAATTGGGCTGATGCGAAACTCTCTGTGCCATATGCACAAAAATTGGCTTAATTTTCTGACGAGTTTAAGTCAGGCGTAAAAATTCGTGATTGCTGCTGGACGGTTCTGGCAGAATTGCTGTTTTGGTTGATTAGTTGATCTATTGTTTAGTTAACCATTGCCAACTCTTGCAAAACTATTTCAGTAGTTATGTACTGCTAGGATAACACCTGGGATGTTGCTGGATCGCTTGTTTGTTGATGTGTTGCTTGCTTGTGATTGTCTGCTATTGTTTGTTGTTGATTGCTCATATGCATGGGTAGAATCCTATTACCGTAGTTGATTCTTTCTAAACTTACCTATGCTGAACCGCAGATGCCTCCCCGTCGCCACCCCACTGAGATGGAGCAGCTCATGGCCGCTCAGGCACAACTGACCCAAGTGATGACCCAGTTCATGGCGAATCAGAACAACAACAATGGAAACAATCAGCCTCAGGGAGATGCTCTCACCAGATTTCTGAGGTTAAGGCCAGCTAAGTTCTCTACTGCAACGGAACCAATGGTTGCTCTCGACTGGTTGCGTTCAGTCAACAAGGATCTAGTAACTGTCGGATGCACTGATGCTGAGAAGGTGAGGTTTGCCGCTCACCTACTGGAGGGACCAGCCGCTTCTTGGTGGGACACATTCCAGATCACCCACCCGCTGGATACTGTGACTTGGGCAATGTTTGAGGAAGGTTTCAGGACCAACCACGTGTCTTCAGGAGTTCTGAGCCTGAAGAGGAAGGAGTTCCGCAACTTGCGCCAAACCAATCGCACCGTGGCCGAGTACATTGAGGAGTTCAACAACTTGTCCCGTTATGCACCTGAGGATGTTGACACTGATGCCAAAAGGAGAGAGAGATTCCTGGATGGCCTCAGTGATGAGCTTTCAGTACAGCTACTGGTGGTTTACTGCCCCACTTTCCAGGAGCTTATGGACAAGGCCAGAATCTTGGAAGGGAAGCACAAGCAGGTGGAGAACCGCAAGAGAAAGAGCAATACTCATCACTCTGGTTCACACCACAAGTCTCGCACTTCATATGATGGATACTCCAAGCATGGAGGAAGTGACCATGGGAGCCATGACCGCCGTGATGGACATCGTCATGACAACCATAGGAACAGCCACCACAACCACAAGGGAGGACACTCTCACCACTCTGGAGGACACGGTGGACATGACCGCAACCGTGATCGCAACTTCGTGAAGAAGGATCTGAGTGAGGTGACGTGCTTCAAGTGCAAGCAGAAGGACACTATGCTGACAACTGTCCAGAGAGGAAAGGACTCAAGCCAACCAACGGCGAGAAGGCCACAGTGCACCACATGAATGTGGAGGAGATTCCAGATGAGCCTGACCTTGTGATTGGTAAGTTCCCAATCAACACTTACCCTGCACTTATACTTTTTGATACTGGTGCATCGCATTCATTCATATCAAGGGCATTTGTGGATAAGTATAAGTTACCTACTGAGTCTATGAAAAGGTCTATTAGAGTGAGTTCACCTGGAGGAGATATGATAGCTAGAGCAGGATGCCGCGACTTGACTGTGAGGATTGGAACACACAACTTCATTGCACATCTAGTAGTGCTGGATTCACAAGGATTAGATGTCATTCTGGGTATGGATTGGATGTCTATGCATGGGGGACACATAGATTGTGCACAGCGAGCTGTTTCACTTAAAACCCCGGATGGTAAGAGGATTAGATTCAAGTCGGCTGCACGACCAGGAAGGTGTAAGCTGAATTCTCTTAAGGGGGTTAGCGTGGATACTGTGCCAGTGATTAGGGATTACCCTGACGTGTTTCCGGAAGAGCTACCAGGGATGCCACCTAACAGAGATGTAGAGTTTCTTATCGACCTGCTGCCGGGAACAGGACCTATAGCAAAGAAACCATATAAGATGGATGTCGATGAGCTGAAGGAATTGAAGAAACAGTTGAAGGAACAACTGGAAAAGGGATTCATTCAGCCTAGTGCGTCGTCATGGGGAGCACCTGTTCTATTTGTGGAGAAGAAAGACAGCACCAAGAGATTAGTGGTAGACTATCGCTCACTGAATGAAGTAACCATTAAGAACAAGTACCCTCTGCCGAACATAAATGATTTGTTTGATCAACTGGAAGGAGCAAGGGTGTTCAGCAAGATTGATTTGCGATCTGGCTATTTCCAATTGAAGATCCGAGAGGAGGATGTACCAAAAACTGCCTTCACCACTAGGTATGGTTTATATGAGTATACAGTTATGTCTTTTGGACTAACAAATGCCCCGGCATACTTCATGACCATGATGAACAAGGTATTTATGGAGTATTTGGACAAGTTCGTGGTGGTGTTTATTGATGACATACTGATATATTCCAAGGATGATGCTGAGCATGAGAAACATCTGAGACTGATTATGGAGAAGCTGAGAGAACACAAGCTGTACGCCAAATTCAGCAAGTGTGAATTCTGGCTTAACACTGTTGGGTTTCTTGGACACGTAGTGTCAGGAGAAGGAATTGCTGTTGATCCAAACAAAGTGACCGCAGTAACAGAGTGGGAAGCGCCCAAGAATGCGGGAGAGATTCGAAGCTTTTTGGGACTTGCTGGATATTACCGGAGGTTCATAGAAAACTTTTCTAAGATTGCTAAGCCGATGACCGAACTTCTGAAGAAGGAGAGGAAGTTTGAATGGTCAGACGTATGTGAAGCCAGCTTTCAGGAACTGAAGCGTCGACTAGTGACCGCGCCTGTTCTATGTTTACCAGATCTTCAGAAGGATTTCCAAGTGTACGGTGATGCCTCACGACAAGGACTTGGGAGTGTGCTGATGCAAGATGGGAGAGTAGTGTCATATGCCTCGCGACAACTCAAGCACCATGAGCGGAATTACCCCACACACGACTTGGAGTTAGCGTCAGTGGTTCATGCGCTCAAGGTATGGAGGCATTACTTAATGGGAAAACACTGTGATGTGTACACCGACCACAAGAGCCTGAAGTACATATTTACACAGAAGGAACTGAACATGAGACAAAGGAGATGGTTGGAACTTATCAAGGACTATGATATGAATCTACAGTACCACCCAGGAAAGGCCAATGTAGTAGCAGATGCTCTGAGCCGGAAGGTTTATGCCAATGGATTGACAATTGGTGAATTGCCTGAGGATTTGTGCAAGCAATTCAAGGACCTTAGACTGGAGGTAGTATCTGAAGGATACTTGGCTACAATGGAAGTCCAACCAACGCTTCAGGACAGAATCAGGAAGGCTCAAGTGGGAGACAAAGAGATAGATGAAGTTAAGGAAAAGATGAAGGAAGGTCGAGCAAGGGAATTCCGCGAGGATGAGCAAGGTACCTTGTGGTATGGAGATCGTTTGTGTGTGCCCAACGATCCGGAGTTAAGGAAGTTGATTCTGCAGGAAGCTCATGACTCGCCGTATTCCATACATCCGGGCAATACGAAGATGTATATGGACCTAAAGGACAGATTCTGGTGGAACAACATGAAGGGAGACATCGCAGAGCATATTGCCCTATGTGATGTATGTAGCCGAGTGAAGGCGGGACACCAGAAGCCAGCAGGATTGCTACAGCCATTGCCTGTGCCGGATTGGAAGTGGGATAGAGTGGGAATGGACTTTATCACAGGACTGCCCAGGACCAGGTCAGGATATGACTCTATTTGGGTAGTGGTCGACCATTTGACCAAGGTAGCCCACTTTATACCGGTGAAGACGACCTATACGAGTGCAAAGTTGGCCAAGATTTACATGGACAAGATTGTGTGTCTACATGGAGTTCCCAAGAGTATCGTATCTGATAGAGGCACCCAATTTACCTCGCACTTCTGGCGCCAGCTGCACGAGTCACTTGGTACTAGATTGGAGTTTAGCACAGCGTTTCACCCACAGACTGATGGACAGACCGAGAGGGTGAATCAGATTTTGGAGGACATGCTAAGAGCTTGCGCCTTGGCTCATGGTTCTAGTTGGGATGAGAATTTGCCGTATGCCGAGTTTTCCTACAACAACAGCTATCAAACCAGCATCAAGACGTCACCGTTCGACGTACTGTATGGGAAACGGTGCCGAACACCATTGCTATGGGATGGAGTAGGAGAACGTCAGTTGTTTGGACCTGATTTGATCAAGGACGCTGAGGAGAAGGTCGCCTTGATTAGAGACAGACTGAAGGTAGCACAATCAAGACAGAAGAGCTACGCTGACGCCAAGCGCAAGGAGGTGGTGTATGAGATAGGTGATAGAGCATACCTCAGAGTATCACCGCTTCGTGGAATTAAGAGATTTGGTATTAAGGGTAAGCTGGCACCTCGATTTATTGGACCATATCGAGTCTTAGCACGCAAAGGAGAGGTTGCTTATCAGTTGGAGTTGCCAGAGGCTCTGTCTGCTGTTCACAATGTGTTCCACGTGTCCCAGCTGAAGAAGTGCCATCCGGAGATGGTGGATACACCATTGAGAGATACTGTACCGCTAGAGGAGGTTCAGCTTGAGAATGATTTGACCTATGAGGAGAAACCGGTCAAGATTCTAGAGACAGCAGAAAGGACTACCCGTACCAAGACAATCAAGTTTTGCAAGGTGCAGTGGAGTCACCACACCGAAGAGGAAGCCACTTGGGAGCGTGAAGATGACATCCGAGAGGACTACCCACACCTATTTGCTAGCCGCGCCGAATCTCGAGGACGAGATTCATCTTAAGGGGGTTAGTCTTGTCACATCCCAAATTTTCGATTTGGTCTTGCATATCATTCATTGCATCGCATCATATCTTACCATGCATTACCGTCGAGTAGAGAGGATCGACGAAACGCTATTTGCGAAAACCTATTTTTGTTTCGACCCGAGTTTCCTGCGGGGAGCTTTAGAGGGACTTGCGACAACCACCCCTGTAGATTCGAGTTTTCGCACAAACTTCGACTGAAGGTTGTTCCCCTCGACGATACGAACCCGTAGGCGCGAAAATCGCTCCAATCGGAGTTCGTATGCAAAAGACTCGGACGTTTTAGTAAACCAAGAGACTTGCGACAACCACCCCTGTAGATTCGAGCTTTCGCACAAACTTCGACTGAAGGTTGTTCCCCTCGACGATACGAACCTGTAGGCGCGAAAATCGCTCCAATCGGAGTTCGTATGCAAAAGACTCGAACGTTTTAGTAAACCGTCGAAAAACGGTCCGAAAATCCGGACCGATTTCCGAAACGGAGTCCAACCGCGGACCGATTCTATTTCAGTTTTTTTTTTTTCTTTTCTTTCTTTCTTTTCTTTTCTTTCCGCGTGAGAGAGACCAAATAAAAGGGCCCCACCGCCTCGGAAGTCGTGCCCGACCCGCCTCCTCCCAGACACCGCGCGAGCCGCCTCCCTGGCGCACGCACGCGCCCGCCGCCGCCGCAGTTTCTCCTCGCCGCCACCGGCCACCCCTCCGTCGCCGGCCATCGCCTCGTCTGTTGTCGGGTTCGTCTCGCCGCCCTCTTTCCGTTCCCGTGCTTCGCGTCTCCATCCGCCGCCGCCAACTGCGCCCTGCAGATCGCCGCGTACGCGCACGCGTTTATTGTTCCGGGAGCCGTAGTTGACCGTGTGTGTACGTGCAGGTAGAACCACGACGCCGGAACCGACCGTCGCCGCCGTCCGGAGCTCGCCGGAGTTCGTTTCGCAGTCCGTTTCCGGTAAGACAGCAGCCACCGTCAGATCTCAGATCAGCGACTTAGATCGTTCGTTGACTGGTCAGCACTCCAGACGTTGACTAGTCAGACGGCCCAGACGTTGACTGGTCAGACGTCCAGTCAGCGCCCAGTCATCAGACACAGTTGACTGGGTCAATTTCGTTAATCCTATTAGTTGGCAGATTTCGGTAGAATCTTGTAAATTGCGTAGAAATTCAACCGCTTGGCCAAAAATTGCAAATAAAATATGTACGCGTTCAGTGAGTCGTGTAGAATCTCGCTGTAGCTTTGGTTCAGACTTTTACCGTCAGGTTTAGTACAGTTTAATCAAACTAGTTAGTGGCCTTTTCGGAGTAATAAATTCGTAGTAAAAGTTTCGTAGCTCCAAAAATCGCGTGTGATATGTCCCTGAACTCGTATGAACGAGGGGAATCTCATCGTGAAATAAAAAGATAGGCTTACAGTAAAAACTTCTGCAGTATTTGTCTAATGGCATTCTGCAGTGTTTTAATTACTCGGGATGTTTTATAACTCCTTTTTGAGTAATTCCAATTGGTACTGTTTCTTATCAGCGATGCCTATGCGGTAGATTATTTCCAAGATTTTATGAACAGTATACTACCGGTAGTGAATTATTTAAGTTCTAGCTCTAGTAGTGATCACTACTTTTGGTTAATAGTTTCCCCTTGCGCCAAATCTATTTTCCATGCATGTATTCGGTAGTAATATGAATTAGTATTATGTGGTGCAGCTGTAGCACCAATTCACTTGCCGTTCTTGCATTCATGCATCATTTTTGTTGCATATGTTTGTGAATTGTTTGTTTATGAATGCAATTGTGTCGTGTAGATTGTGTGGAGTGCAACCCTTGCTCGTGTGTGGATTGTTCCTCCGACCGCTACAACCAAGGCAAGTAGATGCTACTTTGTTCATGTTATCATCCTACTATTTTCAATTCATTGTCGTGTATTTTGTAGATGCATGTGTAGGATGATACTATCGCTATGCTATGTCCTATTATGTGGTAGGACCCTCTTTGTAGATGAACCACCGTTGGTAGATGTGCTTAGCCATGCTATGTTGAACGAGGGCTGGGTTACATCATTGTTACTTGTTTTCTCAAAGTATTGGTTTGTGAAAACTAAAAAAACTTAATCAATGAACCCCCTGGGTGTGATGGTATTGATAATTTTTGGTGGTTTCATTGCGGAAAGGCACCCAGGTATCAAGAGAGAATGATTGGCTTCTTTATTGTGTAGCTTACGTGTACAACCATGTGCCAATAATGAAATGGGCGGTTGGTTGGACTTAGTAGGTTGTGGTAACTCGAACCCGCGTATCCAGAGATGTAGAATTTTGGTAGGTTGGACCGGTGCACGTCGGGATTGAGGAGCTACTTCCCGAACAGTCTCTTCTTGGCCTTCTCCCTATCGTCACCCAAAATGAGAGTGATGGTACGAGCTGGGCTGGCCAAGTCACATGGGTAAAGTGTACTAACCTCTGCAGAGTGTATAATCTAATCGATTAGCCGTGTCCCCGGTTATGGACAACTGAGTTGCTAGATATTGATTCCATGACATGTTTCTCGCTCATTCTAATTTCATAATTGTTTTAATATTGTTGGGTTAACTTAATTGGGATCTTTTCAAAGAAAATTCAAAACTGTTTATGAAAGCAGGACAAAGTTATTTGCAAATGCAAGCCAGACACAACTCCACTTGCCAAATATGCATGTAGATGTTAGTACTATTGTCTCCATTACTAGCTCTACTTACCATACATTCCATGTATTGACCCTTCGGGGCTGTTGCGTTTTATGCTGCAGGTTATTCCGATTCTGATTGATCGTTATAGGCCACGGTACTCCACTCAGCACTTGTTCACTTGTGGGCAATTTGAAGATTGGAGGATTTACTCGCTTTTGTTGCTACCTGAACAATTTGAGCTAGCTTTATGCTAAGCCTTTACATTGTAATAATGGTACTCTGGATCTTGTAGATCATGATACACGGTTATTTGCTATGATTATCTATCTTACTCTATTGTGGGCCAATGAACCGATCCAGGGATTGGCATGTCACATAGAGGCCACGGTCTTTTCAGAACCGGGGTGTCACATGAACTATGTACCAAGATCTATCTACTAGATACAAACAACGGGCGGATGTATATCCGTAGAGAACATACCCTTAAAGACCGACAAAGCTTAACGAGTTCAACTCGTGGTTGATGTAGACGATCTCTTGCCGATCTCAAGATCGAGAGGAAGTCCTAGCGCCGCAAATCAGCAGCGCATCCGTGCTCGCACACACGTTCGAGGCACCGAGCAACCTCCGCCTCCTCGCTCCAGCGATGCAGCGGAAGCACAACTCTTTCTTGCCGAATAGCCACCGGGAACATGTATCTCGCTATTCCGAGACCATGGGGGATAAATTCTAGAGGGGGAGAGAGATCCTTCACGAGGAGGTGTGAGAGACAAGTGAGGAGGGGTGCTCCTTTTATAGGAGGAGGGGGAACCCCAAGGGGGTGTCCGGCGCATGGGGCTGCCCCCTTGCCCTCCCCTCTTCATGTGGGTGGACACTCCACTCACAAATCTCCTTTAAATTCCCTCCACTCAAAATTCCACTCAAATTCCCATTAAATTTTCACCAAATTTAATGCAAACTCTCATTAAATAAAACTCTTTTATTTTATTCAGAATTTTGTCAATTACTTTAATGACAAACATTCACAAATAACCCCTTGCTAGAATTCCATTTCACATGCATAACCACTTTATGCAATTTCACCCGAAAACCTGTTTCGGTATCTAGTGAAATAAATTCCTGCGCTTGTTCATTCTTTCGGCATGAAACTTTTGCTCCAATTGGATGTCGGTGTCTCTTAAGTGTGTCACCCTACGGTTCGTGAATAATGCGGACATGATCGAGACCCCTCTCGGACCAATAATCAGAAGCGGGGTCTGGAGACCCATACTGACTCCCACACATTCAACGATGACTTTCTTGTGATCGTCGGAACCTTTTACGCTAGTATCGTAATCCCTTTGTTTCACAATATATTACATGTCCGAGATTCTATCATCGGTATCTCCATACTTAGTTTGATCTCGTTACCGACATGCACTCTTTTCTCGTTCCCGTGATATAACATTCTAGTGATCAAATCACTTGCTTGCAATCTAACCAATGTGATATCACCGAGAGGGCCCAGAGTATATCTATCCGTCATCGGGATGAACAAATTCCACTCTCAATCCATGAGCCTCAACATAACACTTTATTAGTTCCGAATCCATCTTTATAATCACCCTGTTACGGTGTGACATTTGATGTTATCAAGAAACTCTTCCGGTGTTAGTGATTGACATGATCTCATGGTCTAAGGATTAGGATCACTTCGTAAGTTGTTATAGCAATATAAACTCAATGACTTTGATCGTAATGCTATACTTCGGATGAATGTTCATCACACCATTACACTAATGTTGTGATCCCGTTATTAACAACATCCAATGTCCATGATCAGGAAACCTTGATCATCTTGTTAATCAACGAGCTAGTTTATGAGAGAGGCATAACTAGGAACTTTATGTTTGTTTATTAAACACATATGTATTAATGTTTCCGTATTAATACAATTATAGCATGCAAAATAAACATCTATCATATACTTGGAATACACATAATAAACACTTTATTATTGCCTCTCAGGGCATATTCCCTTCAGGTAAGGCATGGAAGAACTTTGATAGAGACCACCCCGATGAGGCAGGAGAGGCTCGGAACGTCAGAATTGCTATAGCAACAGATGGATTCAATCCATATGGTATGTCGACCGCCTCGTATAGCTGCTGGCTCGTGTTTGTTATTCCGCTCAATCTCCCTCCTGGAGCCCTAATGCAAAGGAAGACCATATTCCTGTCGCTGATCATTCCAGGGCCTGAATACCCGGGGAAGAATTTGAGTGTGTACATGCAACCGCTTGTGGAAGATCTGAACCACTCTTGGCACCACGGGACGTTGACATACGACCGTGCATCAAAGACAAACTTCTACATGAAAGTTTGGTTCCACTATTCCATGCACGACATGCCTGGGTACGTCCTATTCTGCGGATGGTGTACAGCTGGTAAGTGGCCATGTCCAGTGTGCAGGCATCTACTTGAGTTCCTTTGGCTAAAGGCGGGTACAAATTATTCCGCATTTGACACGCATCGACCATACCTCAAAGGAGACCATCCGTTCAGACAAGACAAAAAGAACTTCATCAAGGGCAAAGTTGTGCTTGAAGAAAAAGAGATACCAACGTTCGATCGTGTTGCCGTTGATGCCGAGTTACGTGCTCTCGTGCGTACCGAGTCCGGTTTCCCAAAGTTTGAGGGATATGGAAAAACGCACAACTGGACACACGAGGCAGGCATAACGAAGCTCGAGTATTACAAGGACTACGAACTTCCCCATAACATCGATGTGATGCACACTGAAAAGAATGTCGTAGGGTCTCTCTTTTACACAATTCTGAACATTCCTGAAAATTCAAAGGATAATGTCAAGGATAGAGTCGATGTTGAGGAGCTATGTGATAGGAAGATCCTATGCATGCAACCTCCTGGATGCAATCGAAAAAATTGGGTCAAGCCGCATGCCTACTTATGACTTGATAGCCTCCAAAAGAAGCAGTCATTGGGGTGGCTCAAATTCGTCGTGATGTTCCTAGATGGTTATTGTTCGAATATGAGCAAGGGAGTCAATCTGGCAACTGGAAAAGTCACTGGGCTCAAGAGTCACGACTATCATATATGGATTGAGCGGCTGATGCCGGTGATGGTTCGAGGGTATCTCCCTAAGCATATTTGGCGAGTGCTTGCGGAGTTGAGCCATTTCTTCTGCACGCTCTGTGCCAAGCAGATATGTCCCTTGATGATTGAGAAGCTGCATGATCTAGTGCCGGAGTTGCTATGAAAGTTAGAGACGATCTTTCCGCTAGGCTTCTTTACTCCGATGTTACATCTCATTGTGAATCTCGCGAACGAGTCACTCTTGGGTGGACCGGTGCAGTTTTGTATTGAGATAGAGTCTAAGTATATTCGAACCAAATGTGGAAACAAAAATAAGATTTAAGCATGCATAGCTGAGGCAACTCTCCTCCAGGAGATAACAGACGCCACGACAACATATTATGGCGATGATGTTTCCACTATGCATAACCAGGTCTGTCGGTACAATGTCGACGAGCCGAAGCATGACCCCAAGCTCCTCCTCTTCCAGTGTCCCGGTGGCAAGGCCGGTGGCGCAACAAGTTATACCTTGAAAAAGGAAGAGAAGGATTGCATAATGCTCTATGTGCTTATGAACATGAAGGAAGTGGTCCGCGATGCGAATGAAGAGGAGGAAGAAAATCTAGTGCCCAGTTTCCTTAGGTAAAATGGTGAACAAATTCATTTGCAACTAGTAACTCGGTTTCGATCTAATACGTATTTTCTCCTTTTAGCCAATTCACGGATGAAATGTGGTCAGGAACGACGGATCCCGATGATGCGGAGTTGGAAACCCTTCTGAAAGTGGGTGCCCCCGGAAAGAAAAATTTCACGTCTTGGTTCTATGAAAAGGTAATTTATAACCCGTCCCTCTTACCTGGCAATTCGTGACTTGTCTCTCTTATTACACGTAACTAATGCACAATTTGTACGCAACTTGTACGGAGCCGATCCCAACGTTGAGATGTTGGATGAGTTGAGATGTGTCTCCCAGGGTTGTAACCGTAAGGTCGAGATGTATGAGAAGTATGATGTGAATGGTTATCGATTCCATACAGAGTCTTACCAGAACCATCGGCCAAATGCAAAAACTGTAAATACCGGGGTCTTCACCAGAGGAGCCCATGACTTTGATTACCACGGAAGGTTACAAAATGTATACGAGCTGACGTTCAATAATACGCCCCTACAAGTCAAGCTTGTTGTGTTCAAATGCCACTGGTTCGACCCACGCGGGTGGATATAGAAGTACCCCTTCCATTGGGTTAGTTGAAGTTAGGCCTTCAACCACCTATAGTGGATTCGATGTCTTTATTGTGGCCCACCAAGCCAAACAAGTTTATTATTTACCCTACCCATGTCAGAAAGAGGAACTCAAGGGCTGGGAAGTCGTGTTCCAGGTATCGCCACGTGGTAAGCTACCCATGTCCTCCGACGATGATTACAACAACATTGACCCTAAAACATACGAGGGAGTTTTCTATCAAGAACAAGAGAACTTTGGTGACTTTGACTTACAAGGTCTTGAGAACCTCGAGAACAATGCACAAACTCGTGGTGAGGTATTCACGAATATAAAGGACATTGATATGCTCACCAAGTTATATTCGGACAATGGCAACGATGAGCCACCACCCTGCGATGAACCTCCAACTTACTTCTCACGTGATAGTGATGTTGATAGTGCTGATGAGAACCCAAGACATACACATGAGAGTGATGATGATGAGTGGTGAGGGTATTTTATGTCTTTTATGCCTTTACTATGCTTAGTATCTTTATTATGCTTAGTATCTTTATTATGCTTAGTATTTATGCTTAGTATCTTTATTATGCTTAGTATCTTTATTATGCTTAATTGGATCATGTATTCATACTAAATTGTTTACCTCTTCTCAATGCAGGTGATTGACCAATATGAGCCAACGCAAGGAATCAACGTCCTCTATCCTTAAGTGTTTGAAGCAGAAGAAGGTTACCAAAAGTGGAAGAGCACCCATTCCCAACTTGCATTACAATGACGACAATGCGGAAGGAGGAGGACGAGGTGAGGGAGGAGGAGGTGGACTTCCTCCGAGGCCAGGACGAGGTGCAGGACGAGGTGAGGGAGGAGGGGGACTTCCCCCGAGGGCAGGACGAGGTGGATGACGAGGTTTACGCCTTCTGAGTGACCTACCCTCCGCTCCTGGCGACGTGGCTTTCGAGTCTGCTTACTGGGAGTCTCCTAGCGAGAAGGAGGAGTCTCGAGACTTGGAGGAGGAGTCTCGAGACTTAGAGTGGGAGTCTCGATACTAGGAGGGGGAGTCTCGAGACCAGGAGGGAGAGTCTCGAGACCAGGAGGGGGAGCCCCGAGACCAAGAGTCGGGGCCGTCGACGCGGCCAAAGAAGCCAAAGATTAGTGGGGAATCGGGTGTCCCAGTGGACGAACCTTCTTCTGAGGAGGAGAAACCCATCATTACGCCTAACAGCATTGAGTAAGTGGCTATACTAATTTTGAACATGTAATTTCATTTTGGTCATAACAATTTGGCATGTACTAATGTTTTACTATTGTGCAGCAATTGGACATTTCCTCTAGGTACCCGTGCGCCTAACACCTTGGTTGGAGCTTTGATTAGGAAATTTTGGACAGACTTTTACACTCCCGTCCCCAACGGCGAGAGGAAGCTAGCCACCAGTTGGGCGCACTATGAGGCCGCCGAAAACTCGGGCTATGCTGAGAAAGCTTCTGATGCCGTGATCACCAAGTTTTGGGTAAGGAAAAGTTTTCGAGTTCCGTTCATAGTTGATGACCCCACCATGCTAACTTATGAGCCTCACAATATTTTTTATGTATGATTACAGAGATTCTATAGGGTGCTTCCGGAGGACCAGGAGAAGGCGGACAAGACTTTGCGGGGGGGGGGGGGAGGGCTTGTCAGAGGTTGACATGGCAACAGTTCTACAATCAGAAGCATACCACCACCAGTCTATACAACTCCGAGAAGTTGGGCAAGAGGGCGCCGAAGCATTTGAATGTGAAGGACCAACCAAAAATGACCGAGGAAGATTATGTCGGGGTAAGTAAATTGTCAATCAGATTCTATGTTGTTGCTAATTGCATTATCCATTCTTCAAATGAGTATTGTTTTTTCAGGTTATGCCCACGTGGGCCGATGGTAAGGAGGACGCATGGCTGGCGTTGTCGGCGAGGTGGCACGGGGAATACACCGAGTTCAACGCCTTGAGCGAGCGGAACAAGGCAAACCGTGGCTCCGGGGGGACACACTATGCGGGAAACCGAAACCATGGTCGCTTCAAGGCCCATATGGTATATACATGTATACATGGAATAATCTGTATTTATTTCCCCTCGTGATCCTACTTGATACACATAACATTTCTTTGGCGATGCAGGAGACATATCTAGAGAGGCCTTGTTCTAACTATGAAGTATGGGAGAGGATGAAGCAGAAGAGGCCCGATCTGTCCCTGCCTCAGCCCTCGCTCTCGGAGTTCTATGGCACTGCCAAGGAGGATGGTGCTAACTACCTCGAGGCATTCACTGGTTTTCATCTGGAGGTGGAAGACCCTAGGGCAGAGGAGACCGACGAGAGAGCGGTGGTCGTGGCGGGGCGTGGCCGGGAGCACGACCGTTTCAAGATTCTCGATAGGGTGATCCCGCGAACTCCTGCTTTGAGCCTCACGCAGATCAAGGCTACCCTCACCGCCGATGACCCCGCTATCCCGCCTCGATGGCCTTCCCGAGCGAACGACGATGTAAGTTTTTCTCATTTCCATCATCTTTCCGAAAATCATTCATGAGTGGCCAAGTTGACGAGATTCATTGTTTTTGAAATTGTAGCCTGCTTTGGACGTGGCCTACAAGGCCGCTTTTGCGGAACACTTGGTGACGCTCGAGACGTGGTCCCAGACCCGAGCGGCCTATGAGGAGTGGGCAGAGTTACGCGATGATGTAAGTTTCCACCTTTATTTTTGCAAAATATGACAAGTCTCGCATTACCTAGTTTGAATCTTTATTTCTGCAATGCCTCACATCTAGAAAGGAATCATGCAGATGAAGGATAAGATCTTTTGTAGGGGTTACTTAAAAGTGGGAGATGGCTCCACTACGAGGTTTTGGGTAGATACAACACATTTCTCGCAAATGAGTATCCATCTTTATATAATATTGTGAAACATAATTTTTTTATAGTTTCTAATGTTTTAGTTAACGTACCACTGAATATTGGATTTAGATGGGTACTAAATGATAATAAGTGGACAGTCTGGTTACACTTATGCCAAAAGTTAATAATGGTATAGTTATCTAGGGAACCATATAGATCTGTGTGGAAATTAACGACCTCGGAAATTTTTCAGTGAAATCTATGTATGAGGACCTTCTGAATGATCATAAGCCTTTTGTTCAAAACTACTTATGAAATTTAAAGGTCACAATAATGATTAAAATTTTCATGTGGTGTCTTAATAATATTTTTTTGCTCATGAAAGATAATTTAGTAAAAAGAAATTGGTTTGGGCGTACAAAATGTTGTATTTGTGGAGCACAAGAAACAACTAAACATTTATTTTTATCATGTCCTTTTGCTACTCTCATTTGGCACATAGTGAACTTCGTTTATGATCTTCCACCCCCAACTAGTATCACAAATATGTTTGAATATTGGTTGAATGATGTAGATAAACTTTCTAAGTCTCAAATTCATATTGGGTTTCAGCCTTGCGTTGGTCAATTTTGATATGTCGAAATGAAATAGTCTTTAATAGAATGAGGAATTTCAACTTTTTACAGGTTATCCATATGATTGGCTCATTGGATGCATCTACGGGCATACCTTCTTCTGCTGGAGCAGCGGGATGCTATGGGCGTACCTTCTTCTGCCCAGAGCATAATGGTCGCTCAACAGGATATCTCCTCCTGGACTTAGCTGCTCGCAACATATTAATCAACTACAGGATATATAGTTGATTTTTGTCTTTTACCTTTTGGCTGATTCTTGTCTCAACCTTAAGTGACCCATGATTTGTAATAATGATGATTGATACTATTCTACAATAAAAGTCTGTGTGCGTCAATTGATGCAGAAGCTGGGTTATATCCCCTTTTCTGGAAAAGGTGGTCCAAGGACATATTTATAATTTTTATTAGTTTTTAGGCTCTTTATACTACTATAGATGATTATTAATACTCCATCCATCCCGGTTTAAAGCAAACATATAGAAGATCTCTAGTCCCTAGGCATCTTCTGATTGGAACTAATTTGGCTCTATTAATTCTTTTGATTGACTCTTCCTATAAAATTAGATGCTTATGTGAAGAGGTGGAGGTGTCTTGTTGCATGATTTTAAATATTAACCCGGAATAGAGGGAGTAGATCGGTTTTATCAACTCTCGATCAGTTGTATATAGAATAAAGTCGATTCCTCAACACGTGAGAGACAACTTTTGCCAGCCTATCCGATCGAGTTGTTGGCTTGCTTGGGTTCTTTTCCTGACATGGACTCAACTTTACTTTACTTAGCAGGTTCGATCTTTATTGAGTAATAAGGGGTGTATAAATTACGTCGCATTGTCATCTGGCAGTGGAGGACTAATTCATCTCCCAAAAGCAATACCTCTCTTCTCTCGTTCCACTTCAATTTTGCTGGTCTTCATTTAAATTTGCTTGCACAAAATTAGAATCTATTCCTTCCGTTTTAAAATATAATATGTTTTATCTTTGTGAAGCAAATGTATCTAGAGTTTTTTAGTATATAGGTTCACTCAGCATTGGAGTGAATTCTTTTAGTACGTAGCTACACTCAGCATTGGAGTGAATCTATACACTAAAAAAATTGTTTACATACATATTTCTTCACAAACCTAAAACATCTTATATTTTAAAACAGAGGAAGTAGGTGGTAAATGGGCATATGTATGTCAATTTAAAACTCGTCTCTCTATTCTATCCATACTGTTATTTTTTTTAATTTGGCGTGTGCATGCACTTATACTTTCATTAAGTTACATTGCAAAGTTCAGTTATCTATTAGAATAAAAAAGGACTAGCTCTAGATCAATTGGGTAAAATAAAGCCGATTCCTTGACATGTGAGACAACTTTTGCCAGACTAATAATCGAGCTGTTGGGGGTCTTTTCTCTTCCTTTATCCTAACGTGGATTCTTTACTTGAGTTAGCAGGTTTGGTCTTTATTGAGCAGCGGGTGTATAAATCACGTAGCATTGTCATCCGGCAGTGGAGGTCTAATTATTCTCCCCAACGCAACTCTCGTCTCTCCTTCCACTTCATTTTGCTGGTCTTCCTCTAGCTGCAGCCGGTGGATAATCGTTCGCCTGAAGTTGGTTTGTCCCTTGTCGGACAATTCGTTCGATGTAAGCTCTACTTCTCATTTTACCTTATATATACTAGCACGGCAGACTTTTGGAAATGGGAGAACATCATCTTTAATGTATAAAAAATGTTGCAAAATAAATTTATATCTTCCTAAATATTTGTAGTATTATGCAATAATATATTTCTATTGTCACCGAAATTTTATGATAAAACGACTATCACCTTCTTTAATTAATTCGTGAACTACTAATTATTGTGTTATTTGCAAATAAACACCACAATAATGTTAGTATGTTCTGTTCTATCAGCGACATTGCAATAGTGCCTACATATAAAGTTTAGATACGTACTCCCTCTGATTCATATTACTTATCTCAGAAATAGATGTATCTAGACATGTTTTAGTGCTAGATACATCCATTTCTGCGACAAGTAATATGGATATGAGGAAGTACTAAACTTGCATGCATTGCATTACTATGTAGAATTTTGAGTTGTCCCTAGATGTATACCTAAGGATATCTATATTTTATGGCCCATTTATAATTAGATTCCACCATACCTACGACTACATATTTAGATAAAGTTATGAGATCTGTAATTTGCGGATTAAGGGGACTGCTACATCAATGTGATATTTATGTACGGTATGAAGATGTATCAAGATGGTCCATTAATTAGGTAACACAATATTCATCTGAAAATTGTCGGACAATGTTTAGAAACATATACGAAGCATGTTCTACCATGTCAATGGGTGAGTTTTTCTTCTTTATTTGATAGTTTTTCAGCTGGATCATCATTTTTCTTGTAGGTCATGTATGTTTTTAATGTACATTGATAGGGTTTGTTAGATTGTGAGCACATAACTTCAGATGAAAAATAGCATGGGTGACAACACGCAAACTTTACGAGTATTTACCCAAGTGCTTATAGACCCATTTAAAATTTTCAAGATAATCCTTAGAATAAAAGGACACAAAAAATTACTTGGCAAAGAGGACACACCAAAAGAATTCATTAGCATGCATACCACTTAACCATTGATGTATTATTGTATTTATTCTCAACTTATCTAGACGTCTCTTCCTCCCATTTACTCCATGCATTCTAAAATGCACAACATCTTTAGACATGGATATAATCTCCAAGGTGTAGTTTTGGCTTTCGTATTGTATATGAGCATGTTTCTAAGAGACTAAAAATTATGAAAGAATTTTCATGACAAATATGATGATTCCAAGTCTTTTTTATGAATATATGTTCACATATAGATGGTCGAAGTGAAAGTTAGAGAAGCATTATTGAGTTTATATTTTTCTTTAATTTATTCATTTGCTTCTATGCCCCATTGTTCAATCCAAACATTCTACACTCTTGGTCACATTTAAACGTTGTGTTGGGTAAGATTGTACACATGTTAGCAGGACATAGTGCCAACATATATTCATCTTTAATAATCTCTGGTTTTGCTATTCGTGACCAAACTCTTCTTAGTAGTGTCAACGTATCACCGCAATGTTTTATTACGATCTCATGATTCATAAATTTCTGTTCCAAGTGGTTAAGCTTGAAATGTTTTCCCCAATTATCGACAATTTCCATTCATTTTAAACAGAGTGCAAAGTGATATATAGGTTTGTTAGATTTATATTTCAATACAACACAAAACCTCTTTAAAAATAATTTTTATATTAGATAATATATTAATATCAGACGATACCAATTACACCAGACCTCTACAACAACACAATGTCAAGAGAAATCGAGACAGTGCCGATGCACATCCTCACCCCGCCGCCCTCCTCCTCGACCTCATCTCGTGGTAGTTGCCATTTAGCTTAGCCTCCTCCTCTCTCTATATATGTTGACACCTCATCCTCTCCTCCCACACTGGCCTCCATGCCATGAGTATCCTCCTCCTTAGTGCCAGATCTGGTTAAGGAGGAGAGTAGGTGGCCATGTATCCTCCGACACTGTGCCACGTCGTCTCACTATGTTTTTGTGAGATAGGAAGATCGACCGTGCAGCCGCCATTTCATCTAGATAGGGGGAGAGGGTGCAAGAGGAAGAGATAAAATGATAGGGTTTTGTGAGTTACACTAGCTTATACAATGCCCATGCACAACGGACATACAAGTAGAGGAGCAATGTGCCATACATCATACAATGGCGCAAAAAAATCAGTCATGATGTGGTCGACCATATTGGACATGGGTGTTAGTGCCCAACATGTGCTACGTGGCTCACGTCGAATATTGGCCTTTTTGGCTTACCACCACACACACGGGCCTCCTTCTTTTCCACGGGCTCCTTCAACTGGTACCCATACTAAGATAAGATGAAGCACATATGCCTAGAGTATCAAACAGATAGTGGCACAACCATGGCGATGGAGGTGGTGCTAGGGCATCAAACATATTGCTCCTTTTTGACATTAAAGGTTGGGTAGGTTTCTTCTCGCGTCTTTTTTATGTTTATCTTTTCTATCAAGTGATCGGATACAGAACGGTAACACATGTGGGAGTTCATTGATAAAATTCATCGGTTGGAAACAATTAATAGTAGTGACGTATAAAATTCAAGGGTTGCATTTACTTTGTGGGATTTTTTAGATGTGCATTTTTTTGTTTACTCGTTTTATACTTCTAATATATAATAGATCACATGCATAGAAAGAGCGCACTTTGTATTGCATGTTGTTGTACTTAATCATGTAGAACCTCACACCAGCATACATAGTAGGTATATATTTTATTCTCATTGAAAATACATACATATATATAATGAGAATAAACTTGGAAAACATTGATATTTAATCATTTTCATGGCTTTTTTTTTCAGTGGATAGATAATTAATGGCAGGAGGAATAGAGGTGTTAGTGGTGTTTTGGAGAGAATGGGGTATCCAAGCGCTGGTGCTGCTAAGCTTCACACTACAGGTCATTCTCCTCATCACAGCTGAGATCCGTCATCGCAAAGACTCTGGTGTTCTAAGAGCCATCATTTGGTCAGCGTACCTCCTGGCCGATACGACAGCGATATACGCTCTAGGCCACATGTCCGTGAACATCAGCAAGTGGTTGCCTGAGCACCAGCTGATGGCTTTCTGGGCACCGTTCCTGCTGCTGCACCTTGGCGGCCAGGACAACATCACAGCCTACTCCATCGAAGACAACCGGCTGTGGCTACGGCATCTGCAGACATTTGTGGTGCAGGTATTGGCAGCTGCCTATATCCTCTATGAGTCCTCCATCGTGGCTCGCCGGACCTTGCTCCGTCCGGCTGCCATCCTCATGTTTGTGGTAGGTGTTATAAAGTACGGGGAGAGAGTATGGGCGCTCAGTTGCGCTAGCAGTAGTAACCTATCCGGCAAGAATTACCAGAGTTTTGGCAGGGTGCATATCGAAGATAGATTTGTGCTCTACATACTTGGTAGTCTTGATCATAAAAACGTAATGCTTGTAGCTCACCGGCTATTAACAATCCCGTTACATTTGTTCAAGGGTCCGTTGCCTCTTCTAGAACTTGACAATGATCTCAAGGGAAGTTATAGTTGGGAGTTAATGTACCGGGCAGCCGAGATGCAGCTCTCGCTCATGTACGGGATCTTCTACAGCAAGGCCCCAGTGATCCACACTTGGTATGGGAAGTGCATCCGTGTCATCTCCCTGATGGCCACCATCACCGCTGCATTACTGGTGTTCCGTCAATTCAGTGAGGAAGATGGTTACAGCTGGTGCAGCCGAGCGGATGTCCGTGTCACCTATGTTTTGCTTGCTGGCGCCATCATCCTAGAGGTCATATCATTGCTGGGAGCCATGTTCTCTAGCTGGGCTGAAGCGAGCATCACATCCCGGTCGATAACCATTTTATTTGTCATGTTCCTTTCACTTGTGGTTTCCTCTGCCCGCAATCTCGTGAAACGTGCAATGCGGAAGGCAGGGATGCCATTAAGGTATTGGTCGGGATCCATGGGGCAACACAACTTTATCCACCTGTGCACCCAGAGCAAAGTCAGTCGAAGCAGCAAAGTCGCAAGATGGATGGGGCGCGAGGACTGGTGGAACACACTGGTCTACACATCATCCACCCTTGTCCCCGCAAACTTCAGCCAGCTGCTTGAGAATCAACTGGTGCAAAGCAAGGGCGCCAACGGCGACAGCCGGGATCACATCATCAACTCACGGGGTCAGGCAGCGCTGAAGAGGACGGGATGGCACGACGAACTGGCCTGGAGTGTGGACATCCAGTTGGAAGAGAGCATCCTCGTGTGGCATCTCGCCACTCATGTCTACCTTAGTTGGTACGGTGAGAAACACTCGGCGAGCCGGTCGTCGAACCTTGCTAACACGATCCAAGTGCTCTCCAACTACATTGTTTTCCTGCTTGCCGCACGTCCCTACATGCTGCCTGACAATGCTAGTCGCCAGAGGTATGTGGAATTGTGCGACAAGGTGATCAATCATCTGGAATATAGCTCGGCTGAGGATCTGGTCAGGTTAATACGGGAGAACGGGGAAAGGCTCAACACTTCTGGCCCTTCGCCTGAGCTCGAGAGGAGATCAGAAGGGGATTTAACATTCGACAGAGCATCTCAGCTTGGCGCAAAGCTGATCATCAAGGGGTTAGACACAGCCGATGACATGCTAGATCTCATCTCCCAAGTGTGGATGGAGATCCTGTGCTACGTGAGCTACCGGTGCAGACCAGAGTCCCATGCCAGACAGCTCAGCGATGGAGGAGAGATCATGACCATCGTTGCTATTCTGATGGAATACATGAGAACGGGTTTCCTCAAGGACATTGGACTCGATGGATTTATGTAGTAGAGTATGCCCCAGTCTAAAATCTGAAACATCGTAGAGTATATATGCCGGTCAAAGAAATTGAAACTTTGTAACATTATTGTATGCATGTAAATGACGAATGCTAATTGGAACACATTTGTTTCTCCAACAGTATTTTATTTTGCTAAATCACATGGGATATCTATGTACTACTACTTTTAATGTGTTCAATCTCAAAGTCTCCACAGCACAACTATATTGTCTTTCTTTCTTCTTTTTTGTCAAGGTAGTTAGAAATGTGAAGCAATATTCTTGATATATAAAGCAGATCCATAATTTTTCTCTTGCATGGTCAACTTATATGTAACAAATAGCAACCATTTTTCCTGCGGTAGCGCTGTTTTGACATAAAAACAACAATAGGCAAGATCCCAAGTGTGTGGTTTTCAATTTTTTTATTCCCTCCGATCCATATTATTGGTCTCATCTTTGTCTGGATATGAATGCATCTACTGTAAATACTTAACTAGACTTATATGAATTTAGATAAATTGAGACGATTAATATGAACCGGAGGGAGTATACAAAATTAATGGGAGTATTCATACGTAAACAGTAGATAGTTACCCCTATGGTATCGACAATAATTTCCCGTGGAATCACTTGCTTCAGATTGGGTTGACGTGTGTAGCAATTTTTTAGGTTTTAGGTTGCTTACCACGATTCATTCAGCGCACACTCATTGACGAAAAGATTTGCAAACTTTTAGTTTATGGGAGTGTCACAGGGTTTTAGGTTGCTTACCCCAAAAGGTTGCCTCTTGTTTTGGAAACAGTATGCGGATGACAATTACTGTAACAAGTGTGGGGCCAATAGGTATCATGAGGTACAGGGAGACGATGGTCAGATGACGCAGACAAAATTCGCCATGAAGATTCTTCGTTATCTTCCATTCATAAAAAGAATCCAGCGGCTTTACATGACCAAGGAGTCGGCCACACAGATGACGTGGCACAAAACGGGAAGAGATACGAGGATGAGCAAGGACGGGTAAAGATGGGACATCCATCTGATGGTAATGTAGGGTTTGCAGCATAGAAAACAAAAATTTTCCTACGATGTGAACTGTCACATCCCAAATTTTCGATTTGGTCTTGCATATCATTCATTGCATCGCATCATATCTTACCATGCATTACCGTCGAGTAGAGAGGATCGACGAAACGCTATTTGCGAAAACCTATTTTTGTTTCGACCCGAGTTTCCTGCGGGAGCTTTAGAGGGACTTGCGACAACCACCCCTGTAGATTCGAGTTTTCGCACAAACTTCGACTGAAGGTTGTTCCCCTCGACGATACGAACCCGTAGGCGCGAAAATCGCTCCAATCGGAGTTCGTATGCAAAAGACTCGGACGTTTTAGTAAACCAAGAGACTTGCGACAACCACCCCTGTAGATTCGAGCTTTCGCACAAACTTCGACTGAAGGTTGTTCCCCTCGACGATACGAACCCGTAGGCGCGAAAATCGCTCCAATCGGAGTTCGTATGCAAAAGACTCGAACGTTTTAGTAAACCGTCGAAAAACGGTCCGAAAATCCGGACCGATTTCCGAAACGGAGTCCAACCGCGGACCGATTCTATTTCAGTTTTTTTTTTCTTTCTTTCTTTCTTTTCTTTTCTTTCCGCGTGAGAGAGACCAAATAAAAGGGCCCCACCGCCTCGGAAGTCGTGCCCGACCCGCCTCCTCCCAGACACCGCGCGAGCCGCCTCCCTGGCGCACGCACGCGCCCGCCGCCGCCGCAGTTTCTCCTCGCCGCCACCGGCCACCCCTCCGTCGCCGGCCATCGCCTCGTCTGTTGTCGGGTTCGTCTCGCCGCCCCTCTTTCCGTTCCCGTGCTTCGCGTCTCCATCCGCCGCCGCCAACTGCGCCCTGCAGATCGCCGCGTACGCGCACGCGTTTATTGTTCCGGGAGCCGTAGTTGACCGTGTGTGTACGTGCAGGTAGAACCACGACGCCGGAACCGACCGTCGCCGCCGTCCGGAGCTCGCCGGAGTTCGTTTCGCAGTCCGTTTCCGGTAAGACAGCAGCCACCGTCAGATCTCAGATCAGCGACTTAGATCGTTCGTTGACTGGTCAGCACTCCAGACGTTGACTAGTCAGACGGCCCAGACGTTGACTGGTCAGACGTCCAGTCAGCGCCCAGTCATCAGACACAGTTGACTGGGTCAATTTCGTTAATCCTATTAGTTGGCAGATTTCGGTAGAATCTTGTAAATTGCGTAGAAATTCAACCGCTTGGCCAAAAATTGCAAATAAAATTGTACGCGTTCAGTGAGTCGTGTAGAATCTCGCTGTAGCTTTGGTTCAGACTTTTACCGTCAGGTTTAGTACAGTTTAATCAAGAGTTAGTGGCCTTTTCGGAGTAATAAATTCGTAGTAAAAGTTTCGTAGCTCCAAAATCGCGTGTGATATGTCCCTGAACTCGTATGAACGAGGGAATCTCATCGTGAAATAAAAAGATAGGCTTACAGTAAAACTTCTGCAGTATTTGTCTAATGGCATTCTGCAGTGTTTTAATTACTCGGGATGTTTTATAACTCCTTTTTGAGTAATTCCAATTGGTACTGTTTTCTTATCAGCGATGCCTATGCGGTAGATTTTTCCAAGATTTTTATGAACAGTATACTACCGGTAGTGAATTATTTAAGTTCTAGCTCTAGTAGTGATCACTACTTTTGTTAATAGTTTCCCCTTGCGCCAAATCTATTTTCCATGCTGTATTCGGTAGTAATATGAATTAGTATTATGTGGTGCAGCTGGTAGCACCAATTCACTTGCCGTTCTTGCATTCATGCATCATTTTGTTGCATATGTTTGTGAATTGTTTGTTTATGATGCAATTGTGTCGTGTAGATTGTGTGGAGTGCAACCCTTGCTCGTGTGTGGATTGTTCCTCTGACCGCTACAACCAAGGCAAGTAGATGCTACTTTGTTCATGTTATCATCCTACTATTTTCAATGCATTGTCGTGTATTTTGTAGATGCATGTGTAGGATGATACTATCGCTATGCTATGTCCTATTATGTTGGTAGGACCCTCTTTGTAGATGAACCACCGTTGGTAGATGTGCTTAGCCATGCTATGTTGAAAAGAGGCTGGGTTACATCATTGTTACTTGTTTTCTCAAAGTATTGGTTTGTGAAAACTAAAACAACTTAATCAATGAACCCCCTGGGTGTGATGGTATTGATAATTTTGGTGGTTTCATTGCGGAAGGCACCCAGGTATCAAAGAGAATGATTGGCTTCTTTATTGTGTAGCTTACGTGTACAACCATGGTGCCATAATGAAATGGGCGGTTGGTTGGACTTAGTAGGTTGTGGTAACCTAAAACCCGCGTATCCAGAGATGTAGAATTTTGGTAGGTTGGACCGGTGCGCGTCGGGATTGAGGAGCTACTTCCGAACAGTCTCTTCTTGGCCTTCTCCCTATCGTCACCCAAAATGAGAGTGATGGTACGAGCTGGGCTGGCCAAGTCACATGGGTAAAGTGTACTAACCTCTGCAGAGTGTATAATCTAATCGATTAGCCGTGTCCCCGGTTATGGACAACTGAGTTGCTAGATATTGATTCCATGACATGGTTCTCGCTCATTCTAATTTCATAATTGTTTTAATATTTGTTGGGTTAACTTAATTGGGATCTTTTCAAAGAAAATTCAAAACTGTTTATGAAAGCAGGACAAAGTTATTGCAAATGCAAGCCAGAC